>JAGSMP010000265.1:0-160000 GCA_029286625.1 Parnassius orleans | reverse complement strand
AATCTAAAGTGTGTATATCTAGATCATTACATGAATTGTCTCAGTCATATTAATCCTTCTTTTTAACAACCGACTTCAAACAGGAGTAGGTTTACAATTCGTCGAAATCTTTTTTTTTATGTACCTATGTCGAAAAATTCTTTTTTGTTTCAAAGGGTATATATACTTCCCAGGCGGTCCCATTTAAATTTTATCGAAATCGGTCTAGCGGTTTTAAAAAAATCAACAATAAATTGTATTTATATTGAAGTCGGTTGTAGAAAATTTTTAATTTTAAATTTTTGATTTTGTCATAAAAAATTCAATGAAAGTAAAGATCTCTTCAATATATCTTACAAACGTGTAATTTAAAGATGTATAATCCGAGAGGTGGGGCCTGATGAGAATAGAACAGGTTTTTATAAATACCTTTATTAAGCATCAGTCTTTCACAAACTAGGGTTCAATAGAATAGAATAGAATAGAATAGAATGGAATCATTTTTATTCAATATAGATTACATGTAATACTTATTGAAAGTCATTTTTTACTTTTACCACTGGTTCGGAAAAAACCAGTTTAGGAAGAACCAGCAACGAACCCAGCGGGACTTTTTTTTTAAAAGCACAATTTACAATATAATAATTTATACAATTGTTATAAAAACATTTAGGAACAGGTAGCGATCACCTCATTCCCAGGGGTTATTATCAGTCATATACTCTTTAGTAGTATAATAACCGTTACTAGACAATTTTTGCTTAATAAATGTTTTAAACCTTTTAATAGATAAGGTCTGCCATATTTTCAGGGACTTTGTTGTAAAAGCGTATACGTTGTCCCATGAAGGAATTACTGACTTTTTGGAGTCGAGTAACTGATATAAATAACTTGTGCTTGTTCCTAGTATTTACAGAATGTACATCACTATCTTTAATAAAACTATTTCTGTTTTTGTGTACATACATTAAATTATCGTAAATTTATTGAGAGGTCAAAGTTAATATATTTATTTCTTTAGAAATTTTTCTAAGGCATTCCTTCGGACCTAGGTTATAAATAGCTCGTATGGCTCGTTTATTGTTTTGTCATCAATAATTCTGTACATGTTTGTTCTATTGTATTCTACATCATAACGTATAGCGAGATATACTTGTCAAAGCTCGCGGAACAATGAACCCCTGTTCCCTTCACCCTACTTCAACTATTTAGTCATATAACTCTACAGGGGTTGTAATTTTAAAAGTCACTGGTTATACAAGGGCATATGTACTGGTAAGGGAAAAACGCCCTCAATTTAAAATTGATTTTAGGGGCTGTTTTTGGATGAAGTGTTCTTTGAATTATGATAGCACTTAAGATTTGAGTTGGTAAATTAACGCTGAGAGGACAATTACGTTTTAAGAAAAATTTTAACGGAAAACCTTTGAAGTGTTTCTTTGAAGTTTACCGTAAGAGCAATTTGTGACTTAATTTTTTTGCTCGGTAGCGTAGTTTTTTTTTTACAGAATAAGGGTGACAAGCGAGATCACAGTCTACCTCATGGTAAGTGGATGCTGTGGCCCAGAGATACCTATATAATTGACGATTAAGAAATCGAAATGCAGACGCGTGTCACCCCTGAGGACTAAGATGAAATGCCTCGTTTTTAGTAAAAGGGGTTTTCGGTTCTTTACACTCATACGAAACACAACAGCATTAAGTTGTGATAATTCTCTGCGAGCGTGGTTCCTCCACGGTCCACAACACATACGCGCTACAACCATAACATAACTGCAGCGGGGCTCTACCCCGTTGTGTTTATTGGCGTAAAACCAAAATATATTGTGAATTTTGATTAATCAAAATACAACTTGTTAATAACTTGAATATCACCACCTATTGGATACTGCCATAGATATGACCCATCGTCACAAAACAAATATAATGTGTAAATATTTGTATGATCTCAAACTATTTGCCATATAGCTCGAAAAAGGGACAACCGATGGGGAAGAAAGGTTCTCGAGTGGCAGCCTCGTACCGGTAGACGAAGTGTAGGGTGGTCCCCCACTAAATGGAGTGACGACTTGGTAAGACATGTAGGAAGTCGATGGATGCAGGTGGCTCAAGACCGTGCTTTGTGGCTTTCCTTCGGGAAGGCCTATGTTCAGCAGTAGCTTGTGATAGGCTGTAATGATGATGATGATGAACCTATTTGTATTCATAATATGTAGCTAAATTATAAATGTTTTAGGACAGAATTGTAAGTGGTCCCACGGGAAATTTAATGTGTGTTCACTTATACTGTGTGAAGAAGTGGTCTCTTGGGAAGTTTAAAGTGTGTTAACTAAACCGTCTTAATTTTATGTATTTTTAACCGGCTTCGAAAAAAAGGGGAAGGTGAACAATTTGACTGTGTTTTTGTATGTATATTACGCTATATGTTCGTCAATTGTGAACAGATTTTGATGATTTTTTTCAAATGGTTTACACTTTCGGGGTGTTCCCTGAATTGGTTGGAGAAAAAATTCCAACCCAAGGAATATTACAATTTAAATATCGTCTAAACAGTTAACTTTAAAAATTCACCCTTATTTTGAAACCCATAGGTGTGTAATTTTTTCTCCAAATTTATACAGAACCACAACTGAAGTATAACCTTTTTAATAAATGAAAAATTATCAAAATCGGTCCACAATTCAGCAAGAACTTCCTAAAACCTTCTCTTTTTTAAATCGGTTAAAATACTTTAAACGTGGTAAAATATTTTAAACGTGGTGGAGCCATGCTGCAGCTGTATTAATTGTGTAGTTGTAGCACGAATGGGTGGGCTCGACCGGGGAAGGACCACGCTCTCACAGAATACCAGCGTAAAATAGTAGCTGAACACTGCTGTGTTTCGTATGGTGAGTGTAGAGAACCGGAGACCATTTTTACTGGAAAAGAGGCATTCCATCTTAGTCCTCACGGCTGACAACGCATCTGCATTTTGATCGCAAACAAGGATAGATGTAGATGTCCATGGCCCACAGCAACCACTTACCATCATGTGGACTGTGTGCTCACTTGTCACCCTTATCCTATAAAAATATAGACATCAGTAACGGCTTTAGGCTTTAAACCCAAAATCCCTAAAACCAAACTTTCCTAAAGTTGACTTCCAAATTAATTCAATCTCCAACCAATCTGACCCTTATTAATAACCCTCACAAAACTTTAAAATGTGCTAACCTTACCTTTCTGCCTTAGCTTAACCCATCCATAAAACTAAGACCCGTCAGGACCCGCAAACGACCTGCCAAGACCTCACACATTTGCGTTCAATTTCACTCAGCGCCTGACAAACTGCGAAACATCAATAACGGCCTCCGAGAGGACCACTTCGTCCCTTCGCGACCTCTCATATCAGTTTAAATGTCAAATTAGTTGCCACGCGGACCCTTGGTGAAGCCCTGATCCTTAAAATTAGTGATATTCCCACGATACATTGTTGTTTGTTTCCATTGTGTTACGACATTTTTGTTACGACGAATGTGAAGACTTTCTTATTGGTATTAAGATGGAAATCATGTATGTAACTAGTATGTATTACTACAACATACTAGCAACCCGACCTGGCTTCGCCTGGATTTATTAATGTGGCGTTATTTAGATTTAAAGTAATCAAAAACTACTTATTTTATCAATTTTTCGCTTTTTTTCCAAAAAAATCTTTAAGTTTTTTCATAAAATACAGCCAAGATCCCTCCTGGCATTACTCTCTATCTGTAAGTAAAGTATCATCACATCACAATTCGTTTAGTCATTCCAAAAATTAGGCAAAGATAGACAGCAAAATAAAAAATAAAAATCGTTGTTTTTGTCTTGATATCAAGCAAATGACCCCCTGAGCTTAGATCAAACTTAGTGACCTCAAAGCTAGTTGGAGGCTACTTGAACCTTGTTAAGATGTGTCATGCAATAAACTTGCCGGCAAGCACGCACGGGAAGTTTCAAAGAGTACACACAATTTGGACCCTTAATAGAAGCCGGTTATTTCAATATTACAGACAGACACTTCAATTTTATTTATATGGAAAAATTCGTAGGCATGTGAAGTCCTCCAAGATGGACGGACTGGAGCAGCGTGGGCTAATCGCTTCATAGACCTCACAGAAATGAAAGGAGGCTTGTGCCCAGTGGGGCGCATATATTATACACGCTGTAACTTAATTTACATATGACGAATGACATCATTTAATTCCATTCGTATTGAAAGGCTGATGTTTTAAAAATGATTTTATTACAAGCCTCTATCACTAGCCTCTACTTGTCTCTATTTTCTTTAACACTTTCACTGTCTGATTTTCAGACACAATAGCAAGACAATGGCGATGCACTATATGTAGCACACGGGACAGGGAATGGGTTAAAACTTGACTTTACCCATAGTTGCATCTAATAGCACCCACAGTACGAAATGGTGGCGTGTGAATGGCTTTTCTACCGACTTCAAAAAGGAGGAGGTACTCAATTCGACTGTATGTTTTTTTTATGTGTGTTACCTCATAACTTTTTTCCGGGTGAACAGATTTCGATGCTTCTCATGTGGTCCCATATAAATATGATCAAGGTCTGACCAATAGTTAAAATAGTTGACCGTGAAATTGATTTTTTTATATACCACGTTTTAACACATAAACATTGTTATTCGATTTTGAGCTATGTTCGAAATTTAAAGTCTCTAGCTCATCGGCAACTTAGTTTAAAATTTCATACTAAATTTGAACTGAACAGACATAATAATAATTTAAAATAAAAAAAATTGTACAACCGACTTCGATACAAAATATTGAGGATAACTCAAAAACTATTGACGAGAAGCACCAGCTTTCAAATAAGAAAAGAATAATCGAAATCGGTTCACCTAGAGAAAAGTTATGAGGTAACACACATAAATAAAAGAACATACAGTCGAATTGAGTACCTCCTCCTTTTGAAGTCGGTAGAAAAACATGGTAAAATAAGTTAAATCGAAGGCAGTAAAATCCGTAAAAGTAGTTTTATTCAATAGAAATTAAATTGTTTGTCGTATCGTCTCGATCAATGGAAACGCGCCCCCATCTACCGCCAATAACAACCCTATTGAGTGGTGACAACTCGCCCCCATTCATCTTTCCTCGATTTTAACGATTCCGTTTTAGCAGGGGTTGATTTACAACCCCTTGCCTGTCACACGAATTAATAATAAATCGCTTCAGCAATTATTATGAGTGAGGGGATTTTTAATTGGTGTTGTTATTTTAAATATACGTCATGTATTTTATATGTTATTTTACATTGTTTTGTAATGTAATAATTTAATATATAAAAATGAACGTTTGTTTGTTCGTATTTTATGCGCTGTCATACCGTTCATCAGATTGCGGTAAAGCTTTGTCAACACATTGCTTGCATTTCCGCAAAGCTTATAGGCATAGTTGGATCCGGCAGGTCGCGCTGTTGTAGAATCCAGTTATCACCCGTGCGAAGCCGGGGCAGATCGCTAGGTTCTTATATTTTCGTGAATGAAACACATTGAATAGTACATATACGTGGTAGAGCCATGCTGCAGCTATGATATGGTTGTAGCATGAATGGGTCGGCTCGACTGAGGAAGGAGCACGCTCTCACTGAATACCAGTGTCAACTGATAGCTCAAAGCTGCTGTGTTTCGTATGGTGAGTGTAGATAACCGGAGACACTTTTTACTGGATACGAGGCATTCCATCTTAGTCCTCAGAGATGACAAAGATCTGTATTTTGATTCTTAGATGATCTTTTGTAGATGTCTACGGGCCAGATTATCCCCTCACTATCAGATGGACTGTGTGCTCGTTTGTCACTCTTATTCTATAAATATATTTCATAGAATAAGGTTGACAAACGAGCATACAGTCCACCTGTTGGTAGTAGGCCTACAAACACCTAGTAGACATATATCTATCCTCGATTGAGAATTAAAGTGCCGAATGCGTTAGTCGAAGGGTCTCAGGTTGTCTGCACTTACTACATGAAACACAGCAGTATTAAGCTGCTCTTTCACGCTGGTATTCAGTGAGAGCGTGCTCCTTCCTCGGTCAAGCCGACCCATTCGTGCTACAACCATAATATAGCAGGGTAGTTCTACCACGAATAGTGATATTAACAAGTTAGTTACTTAGGCCCGTATTAATAAACGTTACTCAACGACGAACTCAAGTGCGTAATCATTTGATACGCCCTCATTACGAAATCAGCATCTCAAGATCGTTGCTAATTAATAAACACATAAAAACAGTATCTCAAAACGCTGTACTTAGGAATACTGTTCTGTGACTTGCACTCAAGTATACACACTTGAGAGTCGAGTTTCGTTTATCAATCAGTGTGGCACTCAGCTGATATCGTAAACCTAAACCACATCTTGAGATATGTTTATACTATGGTAAATACTGGGAAATTATTTCGAGCGCATGTTAGGCGCGACTACTCCTTATGAAGCATTCTATGGGTAGACCTATGTTCAGTCGTGGACTGCGATAGGCTATAATGGATGGATTGAAGGATACCATAATAGAACTTTTTTTTTCAGGCTTTACGTGCTTTTCGAGGTACACGGGTTAAGCAGTGACAAATTCACCAACGGGCTGCTACTAAGAATTTATAGACCGAAAAACTCAATAATTGATTTTTTTAGCCCAACCCGTGATTCAAACCTAGGCCCTTATGGACAACAGTCGCGTTCACCACTAGACCAACGAGGCAGTGAAAGAATAGAAAAGTCATATGAGGTATAATGCCTGACATTTCTAAACAGTAGCAATTGTTCGTATAAACTGGAATTCGTTTAGAAGTTAGTTCGACAGTAACATTGAGATGGAATTAGAACTATCCACCATTTACTTAAGGATAACTTAACTATTAAATGAAGCCCAGTAAGCTTAGAGCGCTGCTAACTTTCACTAACGTTGGAGAAACCTAATAAACCTAAGTTCAAGTAATATTATTTTGGAATTTGAACTTTAAGTTGCAACGTACAAGTAGCAGCACGAAAGTCTAGCGGTGACCGTTATTGCGCATAAGTCGCGCTGATTGGCTCGTGCGTATCGTTCGCACGCGCTGATTGGCTCTCCAGTCGCATTCGTGCAACTCATTTCGTGCGCCTCCCCTCCACGTTTCGTTCAGCGCTAGACTTACGTGCCGAGACTTGTAGATGTAACCACAGTAAAACATAATTATACATTAAATTTTATTTCGAACTAGCGACGCACCCCGGATTCGCTCGGATAGTATCTATCAGTGTGGCGTTATTTAGAATTAAGGTAGGCAAAGACCATTTATTTTATCACTTTATCGTTTTATCAAAAAAAAATCCGATAAAATATATCCTAGATCCTTCCTGGCATCGCTCTCAATCTGTTCGTAAAGTTTCATCGCAATCGGCTTAGCTATTCAAAAGATTAGCCCGGATAGGTAGATAGACGGGCAGACAGACAGAGAAAAATTTAGAAAATGGTTATTTATGCCTTAATAGATGCAAATAACCCCCTAAGCTTAATAATATGGAAATAACCCCCTATTATAAGGCAGTTATTGCAATATTCGAGGCATACACTTCAACTTTATTTGTATGTATAGATAAGAGTGACAAACGAGTACACAGTCTTGATGGTAATAGATGGTATAGATACCTGATGGTAATAGACGCTGTAGCCCGTAGACACGTGCATCTACATGGGCTACTTAAAAAGTGTTTCTGAACTTGAAAAAAAAGCTTCTACTGTTAATGTTTTATTACGTGGTAGAGCCATGCTGCAGCTATATTACTGGTATAGTTGTAGCACGAATGGGTCGGCTCGACCGGGGAAGGACCACTCTCTCACAGAATACAGAGTATAGAGAACCGGAGACCCTTTTTACTGGAAACGAGGCATTCCATCTTAGTCCTCACGGGTGACAACGCATCTGCATTTTGATTCGTAATCGAGTATAAATGTAGATGTCTATGGGCCACAGCAAACACTTACCATCAGGTGGACTGTGTGCTCGTTTGTCACCCTTATCCTATAAAAAAATGTTTTTATTATTAAATATTTTCCAAGAACTCTCCACCAGTATTTATATAAAGTTTCGTGCGTCTAAACCAATTTCCGAAACACCTCAGTGCGCCTCAGACGCCTCCCTACGAAATGTCATTTGAAATCTGTAAACGATCCGTCTGCTTTTGATTTTACTCTGATTACTATTAGAAATACTAGACATCGTAAAAAAATATTACATGCAAATGAGATTTCAATTTGGATTGTCAAAATTTGAAATTGGAACATTCGTATTTTTACTTAAAATGATTATAGTCTCAAAATAAATTTTAACTAGCGAATGTCTTACCTAAAAAATTTTTTTCGCAAGACTTTCGGCGTGGCCAGTTGTATTTACGAAAACGGAGATGCTTTGTCAGAGTAAAAAGGGCCTTGAGGACTAGATGAAATGCCACTTTAATAATAAAAATAATCTTCTGTTATTTACACTCTATTTTACGCTGGTATTCTGTGCCAGCATTTTCTTTCCTTGTTAAGAGATTTTGGCGGGAACTTGACCGGCGGCGGATTGCTGCTCCTGTATTATTGTTTCATTAATAGTTTAAAGTGGATTTTGATTTGTAAAAGTGGTGCGATTTTTGTATTAAATGTCTGCGCATGTGAACTGTTAGTGGAAACGGTGAAACAAGTGCTCCGATGCTGATGTGAATCTCAAGATAAGGTGTCTGTCTGTTTAGGCGCCTTGAGAATTATGTCGCTAAGTAACTGCTGGCTCAAGCTACCGTAAAAATCTCCCAAGGGCTGCGCAATTTGACACATCAACATATTGTGAAACAGACTACTATAAAGGATTATTATCACTTGATACTGAGATAAAAATTGAGACATGGCTTAAAGGACAAGCATCCAAGCCAAAAATCATAATAAAAAAATCCTTGTTAAGCCGATAAATTCGTGCAGGAGTCATTACGCAGTTGCAGATTTGCTCTATCACGTAAAACTATACATATTTTACTAAAATCTTGAAACTGGAGACGAAACTATGTGTTGATACATGCACAATTCAAATTCAAACAGTCGATTCTCGAACAATCATTACAAAATTTTAGGGTGCTTTTCCACTAGAGATTTGCTATGCTACGTTGTTATGGATGCGTTTGATATCCACCAATCATATTCATTGGTCCATATAGCTTAGCACTGGTGGAAACAGGTTCAACTAAGCTATGTTTTTTATATGGATGGATGCGTGCTATGGATGTTCGCGAGTGGTGTAGCTATATGCAGAGCAGAGCTCCCCGTGCCCTCCCTACTGTCAAGACATCTCATAGCAACGCGGCGGTGCATCTTCATAGCACATCTTACTCGCCCCCCTACATAGCTTAGCATCAATGGAAACGGTCACATAGTTTCATAGCTTAGCTTCCTCGAAACATAGCTGCATAGTACATCTCTGGTGGAAAAGCACCCTTAATGTCTACTATTACTTGGCAACCGTGTAGTGGCGGTGTAAGAATATCCACTACCCCATATCACCCCGAGGGTGTCGTAAGAGGTGACAGACGGAAAATGAAACAGGAGATGGGCAGCAGCATCTTCCTTAATAACAACTCAAAATAATACAAAACTGCGGTTGCCAACCTGCTTGCCAAGCGTGGCAACTATGGCAAAATCCCCCCATGAGGCAATCTATGAGGGAGGCCAATGTTCACCAGTGGACTTTTATAGACTGTAATGAAATGGATTCCTTGGCAGTTTCGTCAGTCAAATTATTACCAAAATTATTACAAATGACCAAGCACAGAACACCAGAGCAAAATAGCAGGTAAATGCTGCCGTGTTTCGTATGGTGAGTGTAGAGAACCGGAGACCCTTTTTACTGAAAACAAGGCATCTTAGTCCTCAGGGGTGACAACGCATCTGCAATTAGATTCTCAATAGAGGATAGATGTAAATGTCTTTGGGCCACAGCATCCACTTACCATCAGGTGAACTGTGTGCTTGTTTGTCAACCTTATTCAATAAAAAAAGGGATAATAGCTAAGCACTAGCTTAGAATAGTTAAATAAAAACAACTAGTAATAGCAAATGTCTCATTTCCGAATCGCTCAACATATCCTGCGAACCCGTTAACTCTTTCATCTTTGCTTTACTCTTTAATAGCCCCTTCCGGCATTCGTTAGTTGTACCCCGGGCGCAATTAGGACCGACCCCGGGAACGGTAAAAGTCGCTCCCGGATTTATTAGTTACCCGGATTAATATTTTAATTCCGACGCGGTCAGCGAAATAGAACATTGCCTTTTTAATAAAAACTTTTAATATTAAGTAAAAGCTGACTTTAAAGGACTACAAATATTTTCACATTTTAAAGTTTTTTTTTTATAGAAGATGCGGCAAAAGAGCATGCGGCTCACCTGACGGTAAGTGTCGACCGCCAACTATGAACAACTGTGACACCAGGGGAATTGCAGATGCGTTGCCGGCCCTTTAAAAAGGAGTAGGCTCGTTTCTTGAAGGCCCCTTAATCGGTCCGGAAAAATCGCCGGTGAAGTCGGTGCTAAGATATGTATAGAAGAATTACAGTCTCGACTTGAGAATGTGAAATTATTTTTCAACCGACTTCAGAAAAAGGAGGAGGTACTCAATCCACTGTATTTTTTTAATGTGTGTTACCTCAGAACTTTTTTTTTAAGTGAACCGATTTTGATGACTCTTTTTTATTTGATAGCTGGTACTTCTCATGTATTCCCATATAAATATGATCCAGATCTGACCAGTAGTTTTGAGTTATCCTTAATAATGCGTATTTAATTGACTTCGACTACATTGATGATGCTCTCATTTTATTTATATTGAAGTCGGTTCGGTTGTACAAAATTTTAATTTTACCACTTGTATTCCTTTTAGTCGTTTAAAGTGGGCTTTTACTATTTATTATAAGTTTTTTTCCCCTTTTGAGTGGAGTAAGGAATCCATATCATCAAGTGGGTGTCGTAAGAGGCGACAGAGGGAAACAAATCAGGAGAGCGGGAGCAGCGTCTCCCTAATAAGGACTAAAAAATTAAAAAAAAAACTGTGGTTGGCATCCCGCTTGCCAAGGGCGGCAACTATGGAAAATATCCCCCTATTAGGCGGTCTATGGCCTATGTTCAGCAATGGACTTTAAAAGGCTGTAATGGATGGATGTATAGAAGATAATCTACCAGGAGCACATGACCCACTGAGAGGTGAAATTATTATCAACAGTAACATTACAACTATGGTAAGATCCCCCCTATTAGGCAATATATGGGGGAGGCCTATGTTCAGCAGTGAACTTTAATAGGCTGTCACGGTAAGTAAGGAATACCACAATCTCAAATGTCGTCTATATAGTTCATTAAAAACTTCATCCCTTATTTTGCTACCCTAAAAGTTACAGCCTATATACGCCCCACTGCTGGGCACAGGTCTCCTCTCATTTCTGAGAGGGTTTTAGGGCAAGGAAATGTCCGCCGCGCTGCCCCAATGCGTGTTGGCGAACTTCACATGTCTTCGAAATATATTTATTCTTATTTCTCAGACATGCAGGTTTCCTCACGATGTTTTTCTTCATCACCGAGCACGTGGTAAATCAGCACTTAAAATTCCAATTAAAAATTTAATTGGTGCCGGCGGGGATCAAACCCGGGTTGCTCGCGTACTGTGAAATTTACAGCGAGCGCTAACCATCTGAGCTACCACGGTTCAACCAATTTTGCTACCCTAAAATGTGGAATTTTATTACAAATTTGCAACCATCCCTAAAGTATAATCTATTTAATAAAAAAGAATAATCAAAATAGGTGCACACTTGACGAATATATCGCGTAACATACTACATAGGTCACTCATTAAGTTTTGAGATATACAAAAAGTATTCTAGATACTATTAATATTTATTTTACATCTTTTCAAAATATTCTCCATCATGCTCTATACAAAGTTCCATTCGCCTAAACCAACTCTGAAAACACTTTTGCCAGTCTTGATCTGACAGGTCGGAAATCGCGTCTTCGTAGGCAGCCACGGCTTCTTCGGCGCTTGAAAAAAACTTGCCTTTTATTTTTTCTTTGACTCTTGGGAACAAAAATAAATCACAAGGAGCTAAGTCAGGGCTGTAGAGTGGGTGAATTAGAGTTTCAACACCAGATTCCTCAATAAATGCTTTTGTTCTCATGATTCCCCGAGGCCCGGTCTTTGGTCTTCTCTCCCGCACAGCTTGAAAAGTTTTGGGTAATGCAACTGTAGTATACCATTCAGAGTTGACTGACCTACAATTTTCCAGCATTGACGTCGATAAATGTCCGCTCCGCGAAAAAAAACTAGCCACCATTTTTTTGCCGACATTACGAGGTCTTTGCAGTTTTGTCGGTAACTGTCCTTCTGAGTATACCCATACCGATGATTGCCTTTTAGTTTCCGGATCATATTGATAGATCCATGTCTCGTCACCAGTAACGATTTCTGAAACACGCCTAGATGCCCCGTTTTCAAAACGTAGACGCATGTCATGGCACCAATCCACACGAGTCTGTGTTTCGCTATCGGAGAGCAAACGAGGGATCCATCGACAACAAAGCTTCCTCAGTCCAAGATGTTGAAGTAGGATGGCATGAATGCTCCCCAAACTAATGCCTACAATCTTTTATAATAAATAAAAATTTTACAATCTATATGTGATTCGTGGGTCTTCACGCACCAACATTTCGGTAGTCCATACATTTTCTGCCGTTACTGCTGTTTGCGGGGCCCCGGTTCTTTGGTCATCTTTAATATTAATTTTACCCCTTTTGAATTCAGCAAACCACCTAAAAATTGTTGCGCGTGATGGAGCTGAGTCCCCTAATGCTGATTGTAATCGTTGTAAACTTAATTGTTCAGTTAAACCAAATTTAAAATCATAATATATCATAGCGCGCAAATGTTCACGGTTAAGATCCATCGTTTTAAATGAAAAGCGCGGGAAGCGTTGCAGGAAAATTAATAGAACTTTGTTTTTTTTTTTAATATTGAGCAATTGGCTTATGGAGTATTCTATTTTTAAATAAATTTGCTTTTTAGAAACATGTATACAGGTGCGTTCCATTTTAAATTTCGAGCATCTCAAAACTTATTGAGTGACCTACGTACATATAAATAACTAGTCTACCATCTAGGACGGTCCGCCATATTGGATTTAGAATGACGACACTTAGGCCCGTATTAATAAACGTTACTCAACGACGAACTCAAGTGCGTAATCTTTTGATACGCCCTCATTACGAAATCAGCATCTCGAGATCGTTGCTAATTAATAAACACATAAAAACAGTGTCTCAAAACGCTGTACTTAGGAATACTGTTCTGTAACTTGCACTCAAGTATACACACTTGAGAGTCGAGTTTCGTTTATTAATCAGTCTGGCACTCAGCTGATATTGTAAACCTAAACCGCATCTTGAGATATGTTTATTAATAAGATCATAACCTCAAGATTGTACTCAAGTGCGTGTACTTGAGCTGAGTAACGTTTATTAATACGGGCCGTAGCTATCCATGCATTATCATTCAAACTAAACGTGTATGCAAAATTTCAGCTCAATCGATTGAGAATAACTGTTTTAAAATTCAGTTGCAAGGTTTGACCCTAACAACAAACATTCCAAGTCAAATTAAAGCATGTAAAAACGTAGAGTCGAATTGTAATACTTCCTTTCTAGGGTTCCGTACCCGAAGGGAAACCAACGGGACCCTATTACTAAGCCTCCGCTTTCCCTCAGTCCGTCCGTCCGTCCGTCTGTCTGTCAGCGGGCTGTATCCCATGATCCGTAATAGACAGTTGAAATTTCTGTTGCCGCTATAATAAGACATAATAAAAATAAAATAAATTAAAAATTGAAGGGGGCTCTCCTACTAGAAACGTGTTTTACGATGGTACGGAACCCTTCATGCGCGAGTCCGACTTGCACTTGGCCGGTTATTTAAGTCAGCTATGAATTGAAGTGACTAACGAACTTACAGTTTACCTGATGGTAAGTGAATTTTTTTATTCAATACAGATTATAAATAATACTTATTGACAGTCACTCTTATGTTTAATTTACCACTGCACTGGTTCGAAAAATACTTTTGTCATGGGAAGAATCAGTAAGAAGCCCAGCACGACCTTAAAATAAAATCATGCGTGAGTGTCGTGGAACACTCGGTTGGAAGGAAGTTCCTTTCGTAGTATATTATTATTGATAAACGTATTATATTATTGATTGAAAATGAACGAATTAGTAAGTTGAAGTGGCAATAGGCTGGCCATATAGCTCGAAGAACCCACAACCGATGGGGAAAAAAGGTTCTCGAGTGGCAGCCTTGTACCGGTAGGCGAAGTGTAGGGCGATCCCCCACTAAGTGGAGTGCCGACCTGGTAAGACATGCAGGAAGTCGATGGATGCTGGTGGCTCAGGACCGTGCTTTGTGGCATTCCTTGTGGGAGGCCTATGTTCAGCGGTGGACTTGTGAAGGGCTGTAATGATGATGATGACGATTAAAATGAAGCGTCCTTTAAAATAAAATAATTTTTCTTTCATGGCAAGATAAAAAAAAGTGCGAGGGAGATGGATATTATTCTTATAGCTACCAAGGCCGTCTACACTACGTCAGAAGGGGTCGTGACGGAAAAATCTGACACTTTTTCTCGCCTACCCCCCATCCGCCAAATTCGTACCGTACGTTAACGAACTTCGTTCCAAAAAACGTTTACAATCATTACTTACTGCCGCTTCTATCTTCTTCATCTAAAAAACGTTACCCCCATTAGGATTTTCACTTAGGATTTTTCCAAGAATCGTGGAGGCAGTTTACACTAAAATTGCACAAGGACAAACATCCAGGGCCGAAACAATTATTTGTCGACAATACAAATACTTGTAACGTGCGGGATTCAAACCCGCGTCCTTCAGCGCCGCAACACAATGCTACCCCACTGCGCTAAGGAGCCGTCAGTTTAAAAAAAAACGTTGAAGTTTGATCGACAAAATTTTAATTTCTTACATCAAAAAAATAAAATAAAAATTTTAATATTTTTCTTTCTTTACGTTCCATAATTTGAATAAAGTAGTCTTTTGTCTTCAGTAGCTTCATGAATACTAAATGTTAAAGATGTTAAAAGTTAATTAGCTAAGACCCGCGTAATAAAATGAAATGATGTGTTTTACCTAGTTTGAAGAGCACTTCCCGCCTCCTTTATTGCGTGCACTATCCCCGTCACCACTAATCCCAGCACCACTACTCCCATCACCACCACCCTAGGAAATACACACCACCGGCGATAATACGACACCTGTTTCACCTCTACACGAGGCATCCTCAGGTGAAGTAGACTCTGCGGTGGCTGACCGCTAACATCAACAATTGGGGGAGGGCGGGAGGTGCTCTTCAAACTAGGTAAGTCACATCGTTTTATTTTATTACTTGATTTGATTGATTTGCTAATTTATTTGATTTGATGATTGATTGATTAGCTAACTCTAAAAATAAATTGATACCACCACACGAACCTCTTACAGTTAATAACATACCTATACAATAAAAAAGTAACGAAAAATATTTAGAATTAAGAATTGACAATAAGTTGACTTGGAACAATCAAATTGAACACATAAGAAGCAAACTAATGTCTGTCTCTGGTTCTATTAGAAATTTAGTAGGATGCATTTCGCGAAATTTACGTTACACCATTTATAACACTCTTGTCAAACCACACCTTATGTACCTTATTGAACTTTGGGGAAGTGCTACCAAAACTAAACTAGCAAACCTACAAGTCGCTCAAAATAAAGTCATAAAAATACTCTTCCAATATCCTTTTCGAACATCCACCTCAAAAATCTATAGCGAAACAAAAATTATGACCATACAACAGTTATACATTTACCACTCATGTCTTTTAATCCGGAAAATTATTGACAAAAATATTCAGTCCAGTATCACTTTCATAAAAGCAAAACACCTCAGACAACGAAGAACGAGACCAGCCAGCTTTCTTGTCCTACCTAAAACTAGAACGTCCTATGGTAGAAAAGCATTAACATATGAAGGAGCGCAGCTTTATAATAACATACCTGCACACATTAAAAATGTACACTCATTTAACACATTCAAAACAAAATTAACAGAATACGTTTTAAAAAATTACACAAAATAGACGAATGTGTTAATTGAGTACACACATATTTACAATGACGAACATAACGAATTAAAATTTTTGATTCTTTTTAATGTTCTCATGTAAGTGACTAATGTAAGTCTTTATGAGAATAAATGTTTTTAAACCTAATTGATTTTTAACATCGTTAAAAAAATTGAATAAATGTGACAAACGAGCACACAGTTCACCTGATGGTAAGTTGATGCTGAGGCCCATAGACATTTTCATCTATCCTCGATTAAGAAAAAAAAATGCCGATACGTTGTCTGTGGACTAAAATGGAATGCCACACATAGCCGGCGTGAAGCACCAAGGTTCCGGGAAGTCTGCAGTTTGTGATCATATCCTAGACGGCCCCCGTCATTACATTAGATTTGATAAACCACAGATTCTCGCGAAAGAACATCGATTCCTGCCAAGGATGATACGTGAGGCTATTGAAATTAAAAAACATCCTAATTTCAATAGAGAGGGAGGCTGGGTATTACCACCTGCTTGGGATCCTGTAATTAATAAAATTAAAACTAAACGCAAGCATACCACTGCAAGACTTCAAGACACAGTTAGTTCATTCTGCGTAAATTGGACCAAAATTAATAATTAAAAAGCTGAAGGTACTCCGGATTAACTCTGACATCGGGACGTCAATCACCTCAGTCCCCCGTGACTATTGGTGCTGTAAAGCACCCGAAACGTCGGGAATTAATAAAAATAAGTTAATTAAACGCGATATAATCCGTAAAAGTAGTTTTATTCAATGTCCAGTAAAAAGGGTTTCCATACTCACCATACGAAACACAGCAGCACTAAGCTGCAATTTTACGCAGGTATTCTGTGAGAACGTGGTCCTACTCCGGTCCAGCCGAGCCATTCCTGCTACCACCATATTATAACTGCAGCGTGGCTCTACCACATAATATAATGGATATCCGCAAAGTAATGTCTGATACTATTAATTATTACAATAATTTATTGACCACGCAATGTATTGCTAAAGTCAATAATCAATCAGGAGAAGTTCTGATCGTTCCAGAATAAATAAGTCAATTTATTACCGCTTCACTCTAAGTGCTTTTTAATCCCCAAAACGTTTTCTTTGAAAGCCCCTTTAAGAGAAAATCAATGACGATTTGACAATGACATTTTTAATTGAATTTAACAAACCCCGTTATCAACAAACGGACTGGTGTGTTTTGAAGCGGGGGTTACCGCTCTTGGGGTGAACAGTTGTGCAAGGGAGAGAAATATTTTTTTAAATACTTTCGTAGGTGGTAGAACTCCTTTTATATGTTCTACCACCTAGTGCAAGCATGAAATATCAGTGCTTGCCCTGTTGTGATCTGGTCTGAAGGGTATAGTGAGCCAGTATAATTACAGACTATGAGGCATCACATCTTAGTCCTCAGAGGTGACAACGCATCTGTAGCCTTCTTTGTTTGAAGTTGGTTGCAGGTATCCATTGGCAGCAGTAACCACTTACCGTCATTAAGGACGCGTTTGCAAAATTGATAGGTATAGAATCGAACTATTACATTGACACGGGTCACACACACAAGTGTACGCACGGTTAGCTGCGGGTGTGGGAATCGTAATCAAGTAAAAACATTTTGATAATTTGAAAGATTGATTTTTTTTTTCATTTCTTACACCTACAAAAATATATTACATACGAAATACGACTAGATGCTCCAGAGACTATGTTAGTTATGATTAGACCTAACCTCCGGGCCTGATGGAGAGACCTGATTGTGTACTTCGGTGACAGCTACTGGAACTCCTCGACGAGTAGTACTAGGTGTGCCGAGTTTGGGCTCGTTTTGTTAGTTATTATGATACCTAACCTCCAGGCTTGATGGAGAGACTTGATGGTGTACTTAGGTGCTTACTGCTGGAACTCCTAGACGAGTAGAACTAGGCGTGCCGAGTTTGGGCACGCCTAGGTCTACTCGTTAGTTAGGTGAGGGGTTAGTTATGATAAGAACTTACCCCCGGACTTGATGGAGAGAGAAGAACCATTCTATACGTGGTAGCAATTAGCTATGTTTGATTTGGTTTAGTTTTGTCACAAAATGTACCGAAAAACAGCATAATTTCGCCCGATTTGCAAACGCACCCTTAAATGAAACTAATTTTTACGGATTATATCGCGTTTAATTTTAACTTTTTAATTCCCGACGTTTCGGGTGCTTTACAGCACGCATGGTCACGGGGGGACTGAATTGTTTGACGTCCCGATGTCATAGTTAGCTCGGCTACCTTCAGTTTTACTCAGTTTTACGTAAGTACATACAAAAAGGTCAAAATAGACCCTACAAGTAATACACTTAAAACAACTACTGATTTAATAAAGAAATATTCCGTAAAATTAGATCTGGACGTGAATTCGACAATACCATCATGTGCCAAACCACCAAGGTTTTATGGGTTACCGAAAATACACAAACCAAACGCTCCACTACGTCCCATAGTGAGCCAGATCGATTCACCAATTTATAAGTTGGCTCAACACTTGGCAAAAATACTGTCACCACTGAGAGGACATACCAGAGCACACACAAAGAATTCATACCATTTTGTTAGTGAGATAAAAGACCTACATCTCGCTGAAAATGAATGTTCAGTCACTATTCACATGCTGACCTATTGAAGACTGCATCTCAATTGT
Organism: Parnassius orleans; assembly: GCA_029286625.1. Taxonomy (NCBI): domain Eukaryota; kingdom Metazoa; phylum Arthropoda; class Insecta; order Lepidoptera; family Papilionidae; genus Parnassius; species Parnassius orleans. Next base: position 141,134 of record JAGSMP010000265.1, on the reverse strand, counting down.
AACTAGGAAGCTAGAAGATAACAACATGCCCACAGAATATGCAGTATTACTTAAACACTGCCTCACATCTGGCTATCTATTGTGGAAGGAAGAGTTCTACAAGCAAATAGACGGTGTGGCAATGGGCTCATTTGTATCTCCCGCAGTCGCCGACATATTCATAGAGGACTTTGAGGAGAAAGCCCTTCTTACTGCTCCTGTAAATCCATTCTACAAGCGGTACGTAGACGATACTTTCACAATTTTACCATCTGACAAAGTAACTGTGTTTTTAAACCACCTTAATTCCATTAACTCTAAAATACAATTCACAATGGAGTTAGAGGCAAACAATTCTTTAGCTTTCCTAGATGTTTTAGTCATCCGAAATCCTGATAACACTATTGGTCACACTGTGTATAGGTAACAGACTCATACCAACCGATATTTAAATGGTGAATCGCACCATCATCCATCACAGTTAGCTACCGTGGGAAAAGCTTTGTTTCAGAGAGCGCGAGGGATCAGAAAACATCTGGCCGCCGAGCTTCAGCACGTCGGGCAAGTATTGCAAGACAACAAGCTTTGGGTCCCGCGCCTACGTCACAGTGACCGAGTGAAGCCGGCCACAGTCGAGCGTGTGCCTGCTGTACTACCCTATGTCAGAGGAGTCACAGACAAGGTTGGCTACATCTTGGAGCGAGATTCATTAAAACATACTTCAAGCCGCCGTAGAAGATTAGTAAATTTTTACCATCCGTCAAGTGTCATATCCCTCTACAAGATGCAGGAGTGTACAAGCTGGATTGTGAATGTGGTGTCTCTTACATAGGAAAAACAAAAAGATCTATAAAAACCCGCGTAAAAGAACATATAGCTGACTTGAAGCACCGACGCATCGGGAAGTCTGCACTTTGTGAACATGTTCAAGATCGTCCCCGCCATTACATTAGACTTGATAGACCACAAATCCTCGCAAAAGAACACCGATTCCTACCAAGGATTCGCGAGGCGATTGAAATTAAAAAAACATCCTAATTTCAATGAAGATGGATGGGTGCTGCCATCCGCTTGGGATCTTATAATTAATAAAATTAAATCCAAACCCAAATATATCACTGCTAGACTTCAAGATACTGTAAGCTCATTCTGCGTAGATCGAACTAAAAATTAATATTAAAAAACTGAAGGTAGCCGGGCTAACTATGAAATCGGGACGTCAAACACCTCAGTCCCCCCCGTGACCATGGGTGCTGTAAAGCACCCGAAACGTCGGGAATTAAAAAGTTAAAATTAAACGCGATATAATCCGTAAAAATGAGTTTTATTTAATGTGTTGTCTTCGCGTAAATATAAGAAAACACTTACCGTCAGGTGGACTGTAAGTTCGTATGCCATTAATTATCTATAAAATACTATTACTGTCCGTTTAGTGGTGGTGTAAGAATATCCACTACCCCAAATCGTCCCATGGCTGTCGTAAGAGGCGACAGAGGGAAACAAATCAGAAAAATAAAACTGCGGTTGCCAACCCGCTCGCCAAGGGTGGCAACTATGGCAAATATCCCCCCTATGGGCATTCTGTGGACAGTAGTGGACTTTTTGAACCCTAAAGTAAAGTTACAGCCTGTATACGTCCGACTGCTGGGCACAGGACTCAGGACACAGGACACAGAACAGGGATTCTAATTCGAACCATTAGCCAATCATAGCTAAAAGATTGACCAGAACGGATGACTGTTATAAAAGTTTAGCTTGTACCACAAACAACAGAGCGAGTGTGGATGCTCGGGGTGACCTGTTTACTGAGAAGCGGTCTGAAATGAATAGAACTGAATAGTCCCATTCACTATAAAGCCTTAGAAAGCATGCAATTGAAAAGACAGAATGCTGGGCTTAATTAAAAAAATCTCTTATTGCGTTTTCTACAACTCGAAGACGACTGTGTTGCTTATTTCCTACAGAATGGGTGACGAACGAGTACACTCTAGTGAAAAGATAGCTGCATCAACTATTAATTAGGATTCATATACGTCACCTTTGAGGGCTGAAATGGTATTTTTCATTGAATAAAACTACTTTTACGGATTATATCGCGTTGAATTAATTTATTTTTATTAATTCCCGACGTTTCGGGTGCTTTACAGCACCCATGGTCACGGGGGACTGAGGTGATTGACGTCCCAATGTCAGAGTTAATCCGGAGTACCTTCAGCTTTTTTAATTATTAATTTTGGTGCGATCTACGCAGAATGAACTTACTGTGTCTTGAAGTCTTGCAGTGGTATGCTTGGGTTTAGTTTTAATTTTATTAATTACAGGATCCCAAGCAGGTGGTAGTACCCAAATATAAGAAATCATTATGGTATTTTTCGTTACTAGTTTTAAGAGTATCCACGATATAGGAGAAAATCCTAGTGTGAGAGTAAAGCTTTTTAAAAAAAGAGTATCTGGTTCTCTACACTTATTTTATAGAAGTACAGCAACATTATCCTGCTATTTTAAGCTGGTATTCCGGTCGACCGACAGTCGACCCAATCGTCATTTTATTGGCTGCGTGGCGCAGTGGCTTAACAATTAGTTGCGGTGCTGAGGATCGTGGGTTTGAATCCTTTGTCCTATCAAACGACACCCAATAAATTGAAATTCAATCAATTTAGGTTACAAAGCCTGCCAAAGAAATAGACATACATATAACACTCAAAAACATTACCCACTTCAGGGGCATAATAACTGTTCTCTTAAAAAATCTTTATAAGTATATGTACTAGCTGTTCCCCGCGACTTCGCCCACGTGACGACGCAAAATATTTTGCACACGAATTATTTTGCGCGGAACCCCAAAATAAAAGTAGCCTAAGTTACTCCTTATAACATCAGCTATCTGCCAGTGAAACTCCTATCCAAATCGGCTCACAGGTTTTTGCGTTCTGCGTGTTCAGACAGACGTCGTGTTAGAGTTCTATTATAGTAGTATAGTAGGATTATCCTAGGGACCTCAAAACTTGTAGGTATTGAAATTTAGACGCTTAATGTTGATAAAACAAACGAAAAACTTTTATACTTTTATTGTTGAAGTTGCTCGAACTGGTAGGCTGAAAGATCTACAACTTTGCACACATACACACACACACACACAAACACACAAACACACATACTGACTTCACCTTTATCACAAGTTCAAGGTAACAGTTAAAATGTCTCTTAACAGATACTTTATAAACTTCATTCCCTATTTTTCCACCTTTAGGGGCGTTTTTGTTTAAAATTTATATTAGACCATAATACTGCTACTGTTAAAAGCAGCCTTTTTTAGCACACAGTCCACCTGATGGTAAGTGGCTGCTGTGACCCATCTACATCTATCCTCGTTTGCGAATCAGAATGCAGATGCGCTGTCATGAGGACTAAGATGGAATGCCTCTTTTCCAGTAAAAAGGGTCTCTGGTTCTCTACACTCACCATACGAAACACAGCAACATTAAGCTGCTATTTTACGCTGGTATTCTGTGAGAGTTCGTGCTACAACCATAATGAAGCTGTAGCATAGCTCTTCGACTATAAGCAGCTGCTCTAAACATCGTCATAGTAACTATATGCTACTATATAACTATATATTGTCATAGTAATAATGCACAAGTGGTAAAATTAAAATTTTCGTAAAACCAACTTTAATATAAATAAAATGAGAACATCATCAATGTGGTCAAAGTCAATTAAATACGCATTGTCAAGGATAACTCAAAAACTATTGGCCAGATCTTAATCAAATTTATATGGAACCACATGATAGCACCAGCTTTCAAATAAATAGGTAACACACATAAAAAATACGGTCGAATTGAGAACTTCCTCTTTTTTTGAAGACGGTTGAAAATATCGTGATATAAACATACTGTATACTATGCACTTGTATACTTCAACATATCTAAATATATGTGTTTGTGTATATGTTGAAGTGTATATTTATGTTTACAGGAAGAGTTTTAAACAAAAGGGAAAATTCATCTTTGTGAAGTCAATCGAGCACTAACTCGATTTTTGTTATTCTGTGTGTATGGGCTCCCACGACACAAGTCTGCGCGCCTAGTATGAGAACCGCTGAATTTTTTTTCTCATAGTGCGATTTGTCAAATAAATTATTTTAATTTTTAAATTCCTCTGAAGTAGATCTAACAAATAAAAAATATTTATTAAAAGCGGTTCATAGTTGACAAAGGTCACGTAACATACAAAAAATACATACAGTCGAGTTGAAAAAAATTATATTGGTTAAGGTTAGGTTGGTATGTAATAAAAAATCATTAAAATTATTCTCAGTTGAAGAATATCACGTAGCATACATACAAAAAAAAAAGAAAAAAACATTCAGTCGAATTTAGAACACTATTTTTTTAAGTTGGTTAAAAATTAGTTTTACACTTTAATTAGACACTCATTAATAAGACGTTATTATAATAATATTGAATAATGATTCGCACGTGATGGAGCCATGCTGTAACTATGTTATAATTGTAGCACGAATGGGTCGGCTCGACCGGGGAAGGACAACGCTCTCACAGACTACCAGCGTAAAATAACAGCTTAATGCTGTTTGTTTCGTATGGGAAATGTAGAGAATCGGAGACCCTTTTTACTGGATACGAGGCATTCCATCTTAGTCCTCAGGGGTGACAACGCATCTGCATTTGATTCTTAATTGATGATAAATGTATATGTCTATGGGCCACAGAGTCCACTTGCAACCAGGTAGACTGTGTGCTCATTTGTCACCCTTATTCTATTAAAAAAATCTCAATTGCAGAATGTCACGTAGCATACACACTTAAAAAAAAAGAAAAAATTTTCACTCGAATTTAGAACACTACTTTTATGAAGTCGCTTTTAAATTAGTTTTACTCAATAATTAAAAATATATGTTTCCAAAGTATAAAAGCCTAACCCTTAATCATTTTGATACGAGAGTTGGCGCCAAAATTTACCATGGAAAACTTATTACTATATTCCTATACCCTGGGCATTTTTTCTCATTTTCCAAATTGCGTCTTCCTGCCTACAATGGCGTAGCAATAAGCAGTTTTATGTAATGTTCACACGCGTATCTCTCCCTAGAGAAATATTTGCTATCCCTTGAGCTGGACCTCCTGCGTTTAACAAAAGGGTATTGAAGTTATAGTGTGTACGAATAAATATTCCCTATTTGTTGGTTATATTGAAAGGGTATGTAAATAGTTTGTAGGGAATTTGTTGTTTTGTTTTAGGAATTAACTATGCCACTTAATAGCGTGTAACTCAATGGAGAGTGACCTTGATTTGTTTGAAAACAATCTTGTCAGTACGGATTAGTAATCTGAAGTCGTAATGGACCGTCCAGTAGCTCGAAGAACCGATGTCGAAGAAAGATTCTTGAGTGGCAGCCTCGTACCGGTAGACGAAGTGTATAGCGACGTTCTATTAGATGAAGTGGCGACCTGGTAAGTACAGTTAATCTAACCATCTAGGGATCCATTTAAACACACACAAAAAAATTCATCAAAATCAGTCTTGCCGTTTTTGAGATGTAGCGAGACAAACGGACAGCAATTGATTTTTACTTTTGTTTTTATAGAATAAGGGTGACGAACGAGCACACAGTTGACCTGATGGTAAGTGGACGCTGTGGCCCATAAACATCTACATTTATTCTCAATTAAGAATCTAAATGCGTTGTCACCCCTGCGGACTGAGATGGGATGCCTCGTTTCCAGTAAAAAGGGTCTCCGGTTCTCTACACTCACCATACGAAACACAGCAGTGTTAAGCTGCTATTTGACGCTGGTGTTCTGTGAGAGCGTGGTCCTTCCCCGGTCGAGCCGACCCATTCGTGCTGCAACCACAATATAGCCGCAGCATGACTCTACCACGTTTGAATATATAGAGAAGATTATATGAGACGCACCCGCATTTACTTCGCAAACGCACCAAACACTAGTTAAAATTGAATGTAATCTATTCATATCCAAATGAAATAACGATTGATGGAATTTAAGTAGCACTACGATAGCACTAGCTCGTTATTATCGTATCCTATTTCGGATTATTCCGATTATGGTGTACAAACATGGCGGTTGCACAGTTTTAATTGATCGCTCGATGTCCGGCGAACTGATCTTCAATCGACGAGGAGCCTTTCCGTCCAATTCCAATCATGCATCGGATTCCTATCGTGTTACATAATTGTGAATTCCGATCCAATGAATGCGACTGTGATGTTAGTTTGTGTTTTGATTTCGTATACAAACAATATCAATTGTATACCAATTCAAAAACAACGTAACGAAATTCTTTATATGTTTTTATTAAACACTAGCTGATACCCTGCGCTTTTCTGCCACAGAAAAACTAATTGTGGAAATATCGTTTCAAATTTGTTGGACTTATATTGTTTAATTAACAATTTAATTAAATCTCAGGGGTACCTCATTCAGAGCCGGAGCGGCATCAGAGGCAGCTGAACTGAGTAAGTGGCGCAAATATGAGTCTCTGAGAGATGACTACATATTTGTGCCATTTGCTGTAGAGATTATCGGTCCGTGGGGTCCACGTGCGATGAAGTTCTTAAAGGAACTCCATCCGCGGCTGGTTGTTGCTGCTGGTGATAAGAGGGCTGGCTCTTTTCTCGCTCAAAGGCTAAGTATAGCCATTCAGCGGGGAAACGCAGCCAGCGTTCTTGGCACGATACCGCGTGGAGTAGGACTGTTTGATAATTAAATTACTAGTTTTAGTTTTTTTTTTTAATAATAGTTTTTAATATTGTATATATTAAGAATGATAATACATTTATTGAAGTTGATTGATATATTACTTTCAAATAAATTTGTCGGTACGATACGCGCGCCATCTACTGTTAGTTAATTGTACTATGCCTATAACTTTCGCGGATATGCAAGCAATAAGTTGACGAAGTTTTACCGCAATCTGATGAACGGTATGGCAGCGTATAAAATACAAACAAACAAAAATTATTTTTTATATATTAAGAAGATATAAAAAACCACTTCAAAGATTCTAAGGTTGGTGCTAAGACATATTGTAGAGAAGAATTAAATTGTATGAAAGAAATGTTGTTGCATGTCTTACCAGGTCTTACCGGTACGAGGCTGTCACTCGAGACTCTTTCCCCATCGGTTGTCGGTTCTTCGAGCTATATGGTCGGCCCAATACCATCCATTCATTCCATTATCCAGTAAATAATCCTACAAACACCATAATTGTATATAATACGTGGTAGAACCACGCTGCAACTATATTATGTTTGTAGCACGAATGGGTTGGCTCCACCGGTGTAAGACTCCGACGGCTCCGTGGCGCAGTGGCTTAGCAATGAGTTGCTGCGCTAAGGGCCGCGGGTTCGAATCCCGCACGGAACAAGTATTTGTATGGCCCACAAATAATTGTTCCGGATCTGGATGTTTGTCCTTGTGAAATTTATGTATGTAAACTGCCCCCACGATACAGGAGCAAATCCTAGTGTGGAGGTAACGTTTTTAAAAAAAAATAAAGAAAAAATAAAAAAAAATAAAGACTACCCTCTCACAGAATACCAGCGTGAAATAGCAGCTTAACACTGCTGTGTTTCGTATGGTGAGTGTAGAGAACCGGAGACCCTTTTTATTGGAAGCGAGGCATTCCACTCTAGTCCAACAACGAATCCGCATTTTGATTTTTAATCGAAAATAAATGGGCATATATGGGCCACAGCATCGACTTACGATTAAGTGAACTGTATGCTCGTTTGTTACCCTTAAAAATTGGTTACCAATAAACACGACTAATAAAACTGTTTTAAATCTATTCAACCATGCGAGGATTACAGCCCTTAGATAAATGTTTCCTGTATTTATCCCGGGCTAATAACAAATCCGGGAACCGACTTTTTACCCGTTCCCAGGGTCACCTTTAATTGCAAAAGGGATTACGGACAAATCCCTCCAACGATAGGGTTGTGCGAGCACAAGCCATAGGGTGTGTTAAAATTACACATTCTATATAATAAGCTAATTTAACAAGTTACGAAACGGTTTTTGTTTAATTGACAGGTTGAAAGTTAATGTTAAAGTAATAGTAAACTTTTTGAAGTTATACTTCTTTTGGCGCGTTTTAGAAAAATGATGAGAGTGAATTTTTTAAGACGCGCGCGCACACCGACACTTAAAAACGACAGCATGAAGTTGTTACGATGCGCGCGCACACCGAAACCTAAACGCGACAACTTCAGTTGGTAATTGTCTGTCAACTGTCAGGTTTTCGTGAGAACTGATAACTATATTCAAGGTAGTTATTCAAACATATATTATGAATCTATAAAACGTGTTTTATTTTAGTTATTTTTGTTTTGTTACGCTAAAGAAGTATAACTTCTTACGTGCGTACATAAGTACACACACACGTTTTTTTAATAGAAATAATGGTGACAAACGAGCATACAGTCTGCCCTATGGTCCATTTCATTACAACCTATAAAAGTCCACTGATGTCCACTATGGAAGTGCCTATACTATTAGGTCCATAAGGGCCTAATAGTATAGGCCATTATGGAAGTGTCTATACTATTAGGCCGACAAATTGGCTTACAGTTTGGCAAAATTAAAAAAAAAGTGAAGAATGTACACTCTTTCAAAGAATAAAATAAAATATTTTAAAATTAAAAATTTTGTACAACCGACTTCAATTTAAATTATTAAGAATTACTCAAAAAGTACTGGTTAGACCCGTTTCACCAGAATTGTTTCACCCAGTTTTGGTTCACCCAGAAAAGTTATGAGGTAACACACATAAAAAAAACACACACAGTCGAATTGAGTAACTCCTCCTTTTTGAAGGTTGGTATGAAAAGGTATTTGACAATGTAGTGGCGGTGTAAGAATATCCACTACCCCATATCGTCCCGTGGATATCGTAAGAGGCGACAGACAGAAACAAAACGGGAGATGAACAACAGCGTCCTAATAACAACTGAAAATAATAAAAAACTGTGGTTGCCGACCCGCCTGCCAAGCATCGCAACGATGACATCCTTTTTACCTTTCCTTGTTCTTAAAATCATTACTTCCATGCTAGGATTTTCTCGTGTATCGTGGGGGCAGTTGACATACATAAATTTCACAAGGACAAACATCCAGATCCGGAACAATTATTTGTATGCCATACAATTACTTGTTCCGTGCGGGATTCGAACCCGCGGCCTTCCGCGCTGCAACTCATTGCTAAGCCACTACGCCACGGAGCCGTCATCCCCCTATGACGTAGGTAATCTATGGGGGAAGCCTATGTTCAGCGGTGGACTTTTAATAGGCTGTCACAGTACGCGATATCTACGTTAATTGTGAACTGGTTTTGACGATTCTTTTTATATTAAATAGGTTATACTTCGGGGGTCCTATACAAATTTGGAGATAAAGTCCACCCCTAATGGTGACAGAATAGAGGACAAAGTTTTTTTTTTAAATATTTATTTTGGCAACAAACAGTAGTATACAAATGAAAAAAGAAAAACAGTACAAATAATGCCGAAAAGTTAAACAAATTTTAAAAGAAAGTTAAATGGTGACACTACATGGGAACTACATAGTAACAACAAGTGGTAAAATAAAAAATTTTGTACAACCGACTTCAGTATAAATAAAATGAGAACATCATCAATGTAGTGAATTCAATTGAATGCATTATTAAAGATAACTCAAAAACTACTGGTCAGATCTTGATAAAATTTATATGGGACCAGAAGAAAAGAACCGGCTTTCAAATAAAAAAAGAATCATCAAAATCGGTTCACCTATAAAAAAGTTGTGAGGTAACACACATAAAAAAATATAGACGAATTGAGAACCTCCTATTTTGAAATCGGTTGAAAAGACTAGGTACAGAAGCAATTATAACTGTAACTCAAACTCAAACTCAAACTCAAACATTTATTGCTAAACCACAACTGTTATAAAATAATGTGAGACCAGTGTTATGTACCCTGTTGGGCACGCAATTTAGGGGATAGGAGAGAGGAAGCGTATTTAACTACTTATAAGAATGCCATTGTGGTTTATTGAGATAGAATTAAATTTAAATTTAAATGAGTGATCATTTTGTAAAACCTATACAAGTATTATTTGTAAGGTATTCATTAGTACTATTGTAAAATTTGTTAGTTAGGTACTGTTTTAATTTTTTTGTAAATATGATGTAGTGTAGTGGCTGTGTAAGAAAACACACTACTCCATATCGTCCCATGGGTGTCGTAAGAGGCGGCAGAGGGAACCAAACTGGGAGATTGGCAGCCTCCTCCTCATAACAACTAATAAAAAACTGCGGTTGTTAAGGCGACACCGCGAGAAAATGCACCTCCTTTCATCGAATAGTATAGGATTATGACACGACTAACGAAACTGGAATTTTGATATAGATAAATTCATGTCTTTATCTTGAATTTGCTTGTTCAAAAACACGATTGTATAATTTTGACTCGATCATAATTATTTGCGAAGACACCTCTAAAAAATCACTATAGTTGAAATTACAACGAAATTACTTAATCTATATGCTTGGGAATCACTCAAATACATTCATAACATCAATATTCGTAATTTGCTTGCTCATTATTTAGATTACTTAAATCAATAATTTAAAAAAAATATTTTAAGATTCTAAGGGTTTTCAAAGCGGTCTTAATCATCGCGGGCGCTACGCAATATTAGACCTTATGACAGCGTTTTTTAAGTTTTTATAGAAATTATGTACTAACTCGGATTCAGTCGCGATAGCCCGCTTAAACGGTTTTCGATGTGTCGTCTTAACCCGCTTGCCAAGCGTGGCAACTCTGGCAGGTAGCCCCTATGAGGCAATCTATGGGGAGGCCTATGTTCACCAGAGGATTTAATTATATACGTACGAAAAGTTCAGAATAGAAATTATTAAAAAAAAATTGAAGTAATTTCTTTTACCATTTTCATATTTGAAGCTTTTTATCGCACCGTAGTATCTTTTATAATTCGAAAACGATTTCTTTTTAAGTCACTCTAAGAGAAAATCAATTTCAATTTGATAGTCTCTTTAATTTTGTCGATTCGGACCCCATTCTGTATTCTACAGGCCATTGCTTTTCAAACTGTGGGTGACTTTGCGTTACTAAGAGTTTAGGGCGGTGGAAGTAATGAATTTTTATGAGCGAATTGCTTCAGTATAAATTATGTTAAAATGTTTTTATTATATTTGTTTTTGAAGTGAAAACCTCTTTAGAATCGCTGTGATTTGAAACTCAATGAAACGAAACAGCGACACTAAAAAGATACAAACATGTATCTATATAATGATTTCTTATATTTACGCGAACACTACACGTTGAATAAAACTATTTTTACGGATTTTATCGCGTTTAATTTTACTAATTTTGATTCCCGACGTTTCGTTAATTCCATAAATTCTAAAATACAATTCACAATGGAGTTAGAGGCAAACAATTCTTTAGCTTTCCTAGATGTTTTAGTCATCCGAAATCCTGATAACACTATTGGTCACACTGTGTATAGGAAAAAGACCCATACCAACCGATATTTAAATGGTGAATCGCACCATCATCCATCACAGTTAGCTACCGTGGGAAAATCTTTGTTTCAGAGAGCACGAGGGATCTGTGACAGAAAACATCTGGCCGCCGAGCTTCAGCACGTCGAGCAAGTACAAGACAACAAGCTTCGGGTCCCGCGCCTACGTCACAGTGACCGAGTGAAGCCGGCCACAGTCGAGCGTGTGCCTGCTGTACTACCCTATGTCAGAGGAGTCACAGACAAGGTTGGCTACATTTTGAAGCGAGCTTCTATTAAAACATACTTCAAGCCGCCGAAGAAGATTAGTCAATTTTACCATCTGTCAAGTATAATATCCCTACAAGATGCAGGAGTGTACAAGCTTGATTGCGAATGTGGTCTCTCTTACATAGGACAAACGAAAGGATCTATTAAAACCCGCGTGAAAGAATATATAGCAGAAGTGAGGCACCGACGCTCTGCGAAGTTTGCAGTCTGTGAACATGTTTAAGATCGTCCCTGTCATTACATCAGATTTGATAGACCACAAGTCCTCACAAAAGAACACCGATTCCTACCAAGGATCATACGCGAGACTATTGAAATAAAAAAAAAACATCCTAATTTCAATAGAGAAGATGGATGGGTGCTGCCATCTGCTTGGGATCCTATAATTAACAAAATTAAATCCAAACCCAAGCATGCCACTGCAAGACTTCAAGATACTGTAAGCTCATTCTGCGTAGATCGGACCAAAAATTAATATTCAAAAAACTGAAGGTAGCCGGGCTAACTATGGGACGTCAAACACCTCAGTCCCCCCCGTGACCATGGGTGCTGTAAAGCACCCGAAACGTCGGGAATCAAAATTAGTAAAATTAAACGCGATAAAATCCGTAAAAATAGTTTTATTCAATGTACCTATATCTTAAAATATGTTAAATCTTATAGATATTCAGCCTGCGGGCGAATGAGATAGAATACAGTGTTTTCTATGATCTATAACATAATATACATAATATAATTTTCAAACTTGGTAACAATAATATAATAAAAAAACCCTACAATTATTATACTCCTGATACTCGACTCGCATTCGTCTTATTCTCTCGAACTTTAGTTTTCTGAAGGCTTCATTTCTACCGCGTGTGAACTGCACATGTTTTTTTTAAATTTTTTATTATACAGAGTTATTTTTCAAAGAGTAGCCAGATTTGAAACTTAAGTACAAATATATAAATAATGATACACCGTTATTGAAGTTTTTGATAATACGAGTAAATAAGGCTTCTACTTTTATATGAAATTATCTCAAATTGAATTTGATTTATGGGCAATAACGTTTTTGCCTACCAATCGGCTATTACAGAATGTGTGCGTGCGCAGTAAAATCAGTTAAAATAATGCATTACCACGCATTTTAAATTTGAAAGATAAAAAGGACAGAATATTTGAATTTTTTTTAATTAACTTTTCTTCACCATTTGCCTATATTACTTATTCTGAACCTTCTCTGCTAATTTGGCCGGTTATTGTAAAATTACCCTGTATACTGAAAGGATTTATTTACGCTGTGTGAGAAAATTGCCACGTAAGGCCGGCAGTATAATGTGTCTTACTTCTAGTGTTATATTTAAGACTATTAAATATTCTATATAACTAAATATACATTCATCTTTTTTATAGAATAAGGGTGCTGTGGCCTATGAACATTATCATGTATCCTCGATAAAATGCGGATTCGTAATCACACCCTAAGATGGAATGCCTCATTTCCAGTGAAAAGCGTCTCCGTTGCTCTACACTTTCCACACTACAAAACACAGCAGCATCAAACTGCTATTTAACGCTGGTATTCTGTGAGAGCGTGGTCCTTCTCCGGTGGAGCCGAACCATTCGTGCTACAACAATAATATAACTGCAGGGTAACTCTACCACGTGTAAAGATATGTAATATTGAAAAGGAGTAAGCTTTTCGACAAGCAACAAACACAACACCTGTGATAAGCTTCAAACACAAAATACCAGCGTAAAATAGCAGCTTAAACTGCTGTGTTTCGTATGGTGAGTGTAGAGAACCGGAGACCCTTTTTACTGGAAAGGAGGCATTCCATCTTAGTCCTCCCGGGTGACAACGCATCTGCATTTTGATTCTTTATTGAGGATAGATGTAGATGTCTATGTGTTACAGCAACCACTTACCATCAGGTGGACTGTGTGCTCGTTTGTCACCCTATCCTATAAAAAAAAAAAAAATAAACACAAATAAATATAAAACTGTGAAAAGGAAAGTTTGAGAATAGCTGACACAAGGGTAACTCACAGTCAAACTTGAATAAATGCACTCGCAGCAGTCCTATTGTAGGCCTGTAAATGGATTATAATAATTCAGTTATGAGGGGAATATTTTGGGGTCAGCAAATTGGTTATACTAACATTTAGTAAACTTGTTTGTATATTAATATTTTATGCGTGTGTGGTGGCATTGAAGAGTATTTTATAATTTTATCTCGCCCCATGGGTGAAAGGAGCCTGTTTTAACCGACTTCAAAAAGGAGGAGGTTTCAAATTCAACTGTATTTTTCTACCGAATTCAAAAGGGACGAGGTACTCTATTCGACTGTATGTTCTTTTTTTATGTGTGTTACCTCATAATTTTTTTCTGGGTGAACCGATTTCGATGATTCTTTTTTTTATTTGAAAGCTGGTGTTTCTCATGTGGTCCCATATAAAGTTGATCAAGGTCTGATCAGTAGTTTAATAATGCGTATTTAATTGACTTCGACTACATTAATGATGTTCTCATTTTAATTATATTGAAGTCAGTTGTACAAAATTTTTAATTTTACGACTTGTTCTATCCAATATAAACGTGGATGTCTTCAAGGCAAGAGTATAGATAAAGCAGGAAAGAGATAAGATGCCATATGACTGCCTCGTTGGTCTAGTAGTAAGCGCGAGTGCTGATAATGTGGCTCCCGGTTCGAATCCCAGATCGCGGGGCACTAGCAGCCTGAAATTGGGCGGTGTTTCACCCCGTGCCTTAAAAAGCACGTAAAGCCGTTGCTTTACCGAGGCACAACCGGAGAGAAATCAGTCGCAAGACCAAAGTCAGTTAAGAATCAAAATGCAGCTGCATTGTCACCCATGAGGACTAAGATGGAATTCTTCTTTTCCAGTTAAAAGGGTCTCTGGTTCTCTAAATTCATCATACGAAAAACAGTTTAATGATGCTATTTCACGCAGGTATTGTGTTATTGTTCAACGCTTGACTTTTTATCTTAAATATATTGTAAATTTTTTATTATTGTACGGTCTTTACAAACCGCACATTTTTGCACTTAAGCATTTTTACCATATTGTATCATCTTTCATTCTCATCCATTCAGTACGCATTCATTCGCCGTCGCGCATCGTACTCATTAGCAGTATTATCAAATTAAATCACATTATCAACTCAATTCTTTCTATTTTATATCAACTTCTAAGATTGTACAGCACAGCAGCTCGTACATCTTAATGGTCCTTCGAGCATTGATCTAGTGCCGGTAAGAGAAAAGCGGGACCACGCGGTTCGACAACGTGACTTCGTTTCGCCCGTTTAGTGCTGCCCACGTATTACCGCCTACTTAGCAAAACGCTACAAATTATTTTAAAAGCTATTGCGCAGTGAACAATTTTCTGCTACCGCATACCACCATCACCAGCAGCAGTGATTGGTAAACATCACGCCATCACTCACGAAAACATTTTTTGTCTTTGTGTTTCTGTGTCTGAAGTGCAATAGCGAATCGGTCAGTCGGCCTCCCACAAGCGGGTCTCACCGACGAGATTGAGAAGGCGCATATATTGCATTAGGATACCGGAGCACTTAGCAACATCACCTCCGTGACTCAGAAGCATCCGTCACCGGATTATCAATCAAATCGTCCATTAATCAAATAAAAATGGAAGATTTACTATCAACTCAGCAACAACTTCTTCAAGCAATGGAGCAGTTATTCACCAACTTCAAGAAAGATGGAGCTGAAAAAAACCCCTCTTACATATCAAGGCGACTAGAGACTCTGGATCAGTACTGGAGAGAGTTCCAAGCCAATCATGTCAAGTTGTGTGAGTACGAGGACCAAGACTACACTTATTTCTTGGAAAATCACTTCGAAAAAGCAAAGTCATATTACACGACTGTCGGAGAATTATCCAGCAACACCTATCTACTGATCAAGAAAAGAAGTCAGTTCTGAGACCTACTCCTTTAGCCGGCGTGACTACAGATTGGCGTCCACCATCAACGGCTGCAACAGCGTCCCCATCAGGTCAGGCCAGCACCAGCCGAGTAGACAGAGGTAACCACAGCAAACTTGACGATGTACCGGAAACAAAAAGCAATTTTAAAGCACTAGAACGAGCAATCAATGCCACTAATCTCGAGTTACTTACCGAAAAGTGGGAGCTCGAGGACAGCTTACGTGACTTACAACTTCGCTGGAATGCCGTGGACTCTTACACTGGGAGATCGACAGCGAGCTTACCACAGAAGATGTGCAGTACGAAAAACATACTACATGTTCGAAGACAGCTACAAAAGATCAAAAATCAATCAACAGCAAGATGTGGTCCGTATCTCATCAAAAGCATTCTACGCCAAAATGGAAATCCTACGTTCAGCGGCAACTATCAGCAGTGGTCATCTTTCAAAGATCTCTTCATGGAAATGATCCACAAGAATAAATTCATTTCAAATGTGCAAAAATGCAACATTTAAAAAGCAAGGTCAAGGAGAAGCCGAGAAACTAATACAACATCTAAATATTAGTTCCGAAAACTATGAAACATGCTGGGAAATTCTGAATCATCGGTATAACAACAAACGATTGATTTTAGTTCTCACATGAACACGCTTTTGGCTTGCCAACAATACAACACCAATCATCATTTGCCTGAAAAATTGCGACACCACAAAAGAGTGTCTAAGTGCCGTAAAAAACTTGGCGTGATACATCAAGTTGGGATCCTTTGGTGGTACATTTGTTGATGCAGAAATTGGACACTGATACACTGACTACTTCGAATATCTTGAAGATCCGAGTTGCCTACGCTATCAGGATTTCTAACTTTTTGGAAATGCGATTCACAGCATTAGAATCGTCTCGACGCAAGCAAGAAGCGCCGCGGAGCAATCAGCAAGCTACCTATCAAGATTCCAAAAGCTCAATATTCCAAGCATACCCGGTGCATCAACTAAAGCATTTATCAATCATACAAATGTGAAGTCATTGAAATCGTTAGAGAATAAATACACGTGTCCATTGTGCAATGAACAACATGGAATTTTCCACTGTAAATCGTTTCTAGGTCAGACACCAGAATTAAAACGAAAACAGTGGCAAAATTGAATTTATGCGAAAACTGTCTTTTGATCATAAAGGCAAGGACTGTTTTTCCGACAAAGATGCGCGCATTGCAAATGCGGTCACAATACTTTATTGCACGAAGCATACGCATCAAATATCAACGCGAGCGAGCGAGACAGCAACAAAAGAGTTACACAGCAAACGTGACACATGTTTCAAAAACGTCGCCGAAATCCTCCTGGCAACAGCCCAAATCAAGGTGCTATCAGCTGATGGAAGCTATCTGACGATGCGAGCGCTGATTGATCAAGGTCACAAACATCACTTATAAGCGAAAATGCCGCTCAAAGACTTGGCCTTCCACGACAACGTTGCAAGGGTATTATTTTCGGGATTGGCACAAAGGAAAATAACTGCAAAGGTATCATCACTATAACAGCATCATCTATGAATTCAGAATACACATTCAATACTGACGTCATCATCATGAAAAGTTTGGTAAACAATCTACCGAACAGATCCTTTGACAAACCGTCATGGAAACGTCTTGAAGGCATACGGCTTGCTGATCCAGACTTCAATATCAGCCGTCCCATAGACATATTACTGGGTGCGAACATCTACTCGAACATCATCATGGGTGGAATCATCAGAAAGATGAAAATCAACCGATTGTTCAGCAATCACGACTCAGTTGGATCATCTGCGGCAACCTGAAGTCTTATCAGTGTAATGTTGTTCTGCACGATTTACAAAATATTCAGAGGTTTTGGACAATCGAAGACATAGCAGACAACAAAATAACAATATCATCCGAGGATCAATACTGCTTGAGCATTATAACAACACAACAACACGACGAGAAGACGGTCGATATGTTGTACGTCTGCCCATGTAACCAGGCTTCAAGAAAAGCTGGGTGATTCAAAGCAGAAGGCCGTGGCACAACTTTATCAGCTGGAAAAGAAATTCGCCAAAACGAAGACCTCGCAGCAATGTATAAAACTTTATGCGCAAATACATTGAATTAGAACATATGCAGCAATGTACTCGTAACAGTAACACGATCCGGCAACGAGTTGCTACCTGCCACATCATTGTGTACAGCGCGCCGAATCGCTTACAACTGCATTACGCGTCGTATTTAACGCGTCATCAAAGACGTCATCAGGCTACAGCCTAAACGACTTGATGTACAACGGACCCAATCTGCAAGCAGACTTACTATCATTGATCATAAGTTGGAGACAGTATAAGGTCGCCTTCACTGCAGACATCGAAAAATGTTTCGAGCGATCCTCTGCAATAATAACGACAAACATCTACAAAAATCATATGGCGTGAATCATCAAATCAGCCACTTCAAGAATACGAACTATTAACTGTGACGTACGGGACGAACAGCGCCGTTCCTGGCAATGAACACACTAAAGCAATTAGCACGCGACGAAGGGCATTTCCTGAAGCAGCTAAGGTGTTGAAGAGACTTTTCATGGACGATGTCTTAAGCGGTCAGCACAGCATCCCAGCTGCTCTAAAATAAAACAGATCTGATCAACCTACTCAGATCAGGGGTTTAATCTACGAAGGTGGTGCTCAAACAGCAATGAGTTACTACAAGCAGCAGGATCAGACACAGATAGCAATCATCAAATTGGGTTTGATTTCAAGCAGAAAGAATCAACAAAGACCCTGGGACTGCGCTGGAACCCTCAGAAGGACGTCTTCACTTTTGAGCTCAAAATCAACATCAACAGACAAACCAGCCTCAAAAGGTCACTACTTTCAGACATCTCAAAGGTTTTCGACCCGGCCGGTTGGCTCTGTCCTGTAACAACAAGATTGAAACTCTTATTCCAATCAGTCTGGAAAGAAGATTTGAAGTGGGATGACCAACTTCCACTAAGCATTGAAGAAGTGGTCTAAGATCAAACATGACCTCAGAAGGCATCAATCAAATCCAAGTACCAAGATGGCTTCAAAGTTATGAGAACGACGACATTGAGCTACACGGGTTCTGCGATTCCTCAGAACGTGCCTACGCTTGTTATCTACAGCAAAATCAAGAGCAAGAAACAAGGTGAACAAGCAGTAGTTTTGATAGCAGCAAAATCAAAACTAGTTCCGACATCAAAAATCATATCATTGCCGAAATTAGAACTGTGTGCCGCTCACTTATTATCAAGACTCATGCAGACAGTCAAACACAGTCTATCAGAGCAAAACATCAAGACCTTCGGCTGGTCAGACTCAACAGCTGTGCTCGGCTGGATCCAAGGCGACATCAATCGCTGGAAGCCATTCGTCGCCAACCGTGTACAACAAATCAAAGAAATCATACCTGGACTGTTGGCGGTATGTCAAGTCGACTGATAATCCAGCAGACTGCGCCAGCCGTGGGGTATCAACAGCAATCCTCAAAAATCATCCCTTGTGGTGGCAAGGCCCATCATGGCTGAAAACATATCAAAAGAAACCACCACAAAAACATACACTACGAATCAAGTGAAAGCAATGCAAACCAACGTCACTATTCAACGTCACAGCTCTGACGTAATCGAAGCGTTGATAAACAAACATAGCTGTATGACGCGGTGACGCGTATACTTACCTGGGCGGGCGGTGTCAATTCCAACCGAACGCCGTATCTAACTGCACCTGAAATCAAACAAGCAAAATACATTATTATAAAGCACATACAAGAAAAGTATTTTTATGAAGAAATACTTACCATCAAGAAGCAGGGAAAGTGAAGCGTAACAACAAACTACTGTCCCTTAATCCATTCTTGGATAAAACGATCTTCTAAGAGTTGGTGGCAGGATCAATAATGCAAGCATCGATGAAAACATGAAGCATCCTCTCATCGTACACAGCGGACACTTCACTGAGCTCATAATCGATCAGGCACACAGGCCACCTTCCACGGTGGAGCCCGCCTGACTCTATCGAATCTGAGACAGCATTACTGGATTATTGGCGGCAACAGGGCTGTCAAAAAGCATCCGTGAATGTGTTGTCTGCAGAAGACACACAATCAAACAGACTCAAATCATGGGAGACCGTCAGCAGATGTAACCCAACCAGGCCATTTTACCACGTTGGGACCGATTACACCGGTTTCATCGACGTGAAAGCAAACAAAGGACGAGGCATAAAACGACGAAAGGATACGTCGCAGTTTTGTGTGTAGTCACTAAGGCCTTGAAATGGTATCAGACCTCTCCTCATCAGCATTCTCTCGGCACTCCGACGAATGGCAGCGCGCCGTGAGCACCGCGTCACCTGTACAGCGACAACGGACCAACTTCGTCGGCGCCAACAAACTTACAGGCAGGAATTCATCAATCTTCGACAAGCCTTGGACGATGATTTCTTCGCAGCAATATCAGACATGGAGATCGAATGGCTTCAACGCCCCTCGTGGCCTGGTGCAGGAGGTCTATGGGAAGCGGCGGTGAAAAGCCTAAAATTCCACTTACGAAGAGTCATCGGGCACAAAAGCTTACATTTGAGGAGCTATCAACATTGTTGTCACAGCTGGAAGCGTGCCTGAACTCAAGGCCACTGTGCGCCTGAGCGAAGATCCCGAGGACATCAACTTCCTCACCCCGTCACATTTTCTGGCGAGTGGCCCCACCCTCACCATCATCGAAACCGAAAGGGACGAGCGCACACGTTGGCAACTGGTACAGAAAATCTTACGACATATGGAAGAGATGGCAGTCCAGTTCCTGTGCAATTATCAGCTAGAAGCAGTGGCAACAGAAGCAAAGAAACATGAAAATTGGTGACGTTGTCGTCCGCGGCGTCAACTTACCTCCGGCAAGTGGGCGCTCGCTAGGTTGTTGAACTTCACCCTGGAAAGGACGATCTGGTCCAGTGGTGTCCTGAAAACTAAAAACAACATTATCAAGAGGCCTATTACAAAAATATCACCACTTCTATCAGATGATTACGTTGGTAGCGAGCAAAATTCGGAATCAAGCAATAAAGTCTACAGCAAAAGCACCAAAGCAAAAAGAACGCGAAGCAAAAATCATGCAACATAGCTTTAGTGTTGACTTTACTTACCATCATTTCACCCGTTCAGTGTGCCTTCAACCTACTTAGTCTAAGCAATAATCAGAGCATTTATTTGGACAAAATTTCCAACATGCACTTGTCAGAGATCAGTGAAACTCATTGTCTACTACGAAATGAATCCGTACTGGCAAGGCATTGAATGTGTCTAATACTTCGATTATTTGGATAACATATGCTCCAAGATATCCAACAAACAAAATGTGACGTAATGTTGTCACAACTACGTCATGAGGCCACTGAACTGGACTACTATCATCATATGTTGCTCGGTCAGCAATACACGCGCTCGAGACGCCGGCGCGGGCTTATCAACAGTGTCGGATACCTAGCGCACAGCTTGTTCGGTGTGTTAGACGAAGAGTTTGCTCAAAAATACGAGAGACATCAATATAATCAGGATGAATCAGAAACATCTTGCTCTTTTATGGAAAAATCAAACATCCGTGGTTGAAGCTGAATATAACTTTTGAGTCAAATCGAAGAGTCTATTAACAAGCAGTACAAGATCTTCAATGCCCACATCATAGAGCTAGAAAAAGAAGCCAACATCATAACAAAGGAAATTCAGACCGAAAAATCATCAATGAATTTATTCTCTCATCCATGATAGCAAACAACATTTTGGCCAATCTTAAAACATTCAAGAAACGTTGGTGGAGACCATCACAGACATCCACTATGGGCAGTTTAATGTTTATTTATTAACGCCTGAACAACTGAATGAAGAGTTAAATATTATCTGGCCAATTATCAAAGAATTAGCTCTGCCTATAAACAACATCCAAAACAACTTATCCAGACTCTATCATTTACTGGAAGTAAAAGCAAGGATGACAAGCCAATACTTTATTTTCGAGATCAAAATCCGTTGGTAAGCAGGGATACCTACGAGATTTACAGGCTTATATCTATCCGCAGCAAGTACAAAACAGATGGTCCGCATCACACCTATCGCAGATCATATCGCGATCAACATCCAAAAGGACTCGTACGTACCATTATCAGAAGAAGAAGTTCGAAGATGTACACAGTTCAACGCTGAGACTCACCTTTGCCCGCTACAGAAACCTATTTTCCATATGAATTCGGACGATATTCTCTGCATCAAAAATGAAGACACAGGTCAGTGTGAAATCAAAACTTCGCCCTGCAAAGATATATGGGTTGAACTTAACAAACTAAATACGTACCTGTACTTTTGCTGTAATCAAGGATGATAAGAATAATATGCGAGCATCATGTTACAGCGCAACGACTTAGCAAGGCCGGTATTATCATTCTCGAGGACGGCTGTTTCATTAAAAGTGAAACATTGACAATATTTTCACACAAAAGCAGGTCACTAATTATAATATCAAGCCGTCCTTGCAAAATAGACATACCTCAATCAATGATGTCATCAACCTATCTATTCCTCTCCAAAGGCTCGAAATTCGACGAGTCAGAAAATGAGGAGAATCGAAAACACTTCAAGTATTGGACACCAAATAGAGCAGCTGAAGACAAGCGACGCTGATACAGAGATGGTAAATCAGTTATCAAACCACGACCTACATCAATATGTGCTATTTATCTTCTGCTGGGAGCAGCTATACTAGCATCAACATTATTTGCCTTGCGAGTCTACGCCGCAGATGCGCATATACAAGGTCCCTCTCAAAGCGAAAGATCAGCTGGCTTGAATGTACAGTTCACTGGCACGAACCGAAACACAGAGCAAGCAACATCGGTCGAGCCCCGCGGTATCGCAGTTACGTCATCGGGTGAACTGAGTGCACGCGCACTGGATAAGTCGACGTCGCCTACAGTTTGCAAACGTTTTAGTGATCTTAGTGCAGTGTAGTGAAGTGTGAAATTTATAAGTTTTTTAATTGAAATTTATAAGCTAATTTTTATAGTATAATCATCGTTATCAATTAGTATCAATTTGTAATCGCCTATCAATCATCATCTGTTCTCTCTCTCTCTCCCGCAGCATGTACGGTCTTTAAACCGCACATTTTGCATAAGCATTTTACCATATTGTATCATCTTTCATTCTCATCCATTCAGTACGCATTCATTCGCCGTCGCGCATCGTACTCACTAGCAGTATTATCAAATTAAATCACATTATCAACTCAATTCTTTCTATTTTATATCAACTTCTAAGATTGTACAGCACAGCAGCTCGTACAATTATTATGATGAAATTCAAAAAGCAGTAGCCTTTTGTTGTTACCTTTGTACTAATTTCAAACTGTTACTACTCCAAGTTTAAATTCACTTATTTAAAGTTAGTCTTAAGCGAGCTACGGTTCCTTTTAGGATGAAACAAAATAAAATACAGAATAAACATTGTCTTCATTCCATCGTTTGAGAAAATTCATAAGACCGTTTTTAAATCGCGTTTTCCTTCGGCTTAGGCGTGACCAAAGAAAGTGGAAAGGATCCAATATACGTTTACACAGCTCCCTGTAAAATATTTGCCCTCACGGGGGACGTAGCCACCCTTAACAGAGGGGAGGTAAGAACTTATTAAGGGGAGGTGTACGAGGAACAATGTTTTCTTCATTTTTTGCGAATATTGGAAGAATGGATAAAGACATCTAGCGATTTTTTTGTTATAGAATAAGACAAACGTGTACATAGTTTACTGAAACAGAAACAGAAACTTTTTTATTCAATATAGATTATAAATAATACTTATTGAAAGTCACTCTTTTGTTTAATTACCACTGGTTCGAAAAAAAACCTCTGTCCTGGGAAGAACCAGCAAGATATCCAGCGGGACTTTTTTTTAAAAATAACATCTTACAATCATGTATGTTACACAATTAACCACACAAAACAAATTAGAAATAGCTTGGTAGCGAATACCTCATTCCCAGGGGTTATTATCATCCAGCAGCCAGCCACAGTATCCACTTAATGGTAAGTGGATACTGTGGCTCATAGACATCTATATTTATCGTCCATTACAATTAAAAATGCAGATGCGTTGTCACCCTTGAGGACTAAGCTGAATGCCCCGTATTTAGTAAAAAGGATAGCCGGTTCTCTACACTCACTATATAAAACATAGCACCATTAAGCTGCTATTTCCGGCTGGTATTCTGTGAGAGCGTGGTCCTTCCCACTTTTTACGTGGTAGAGCCACGCTGCAGCTATATTACGGTTGTAGCACGAATGGGTCGGCTCGACCGGGGAAAGACCACGCTCTCACAGAATACCAGCATAAAATAGCAGCTTAATGCTGCTGTGTTTCGTATGGTGATTGTAGAGAACCAGATACCCTTTTTACTGGAAACAAGGCATTCCATCTTAGTCCGCTGGGGTGACAACGTATCTACATTTTGATTCTTAATCAAGAATAAATGTAGATGTCAATGGGCCACAGCATCCACTTACCATCAGGTGGAATGTGTGCTCGTTTGTCACCCTTATTCTATAAAAAAATACCTCGATCAAGCCGACTCATTCGTGCTACAAATATAATACAGCTGCAGCATGGCTTTATGTAGTTTCGGTGTAAGAACATCCACTATTCATTATTATCCCGTGGGTGCGTTAGCGTCTTCCTAATAACGACAAAAAAAAACTGCGGTTGCCAGCGCGCTTGCCAAGCGTGGCAACTATGGAAAATATCCACCCTATGAGGCAATCTATGGGGGCGCCCTAGTTTAGCAGTGGACTTTTATAGGCTTTAATGGATGTATGTATAGAAGATAATCTACCAGGAGCACATGACCCACTGAGAGGTGAAATCATTAAATCAACAGTAACATTACAACTATGGCAAATATCCCTCTATGAGGCAATCTATGGGGGCGGCCTATGTTTAACAGTGGACTTTAATAGGCTGTTAACGGTAACGGTATTGCTCTAACACGTTGAAAACATTACAGAATATGCTTGGCAATAAGCAATCTACTGGCCGCCATTTTTATTTAGTAATAATACATTACGTCAAATAACAATCAAAACGTACACTCAAAAGCCAGCTCATTGACTCATAGGGAGATTTTTCCATAGATGCCACGCTTGGTAGGCAGGTTGGAAACCGCGATTTTGGAACGAAGTTCCTTATCGGACGGCACGAATTTGGCGGATGGGAGCTAGGCGAGAAAAAGTGTAAGACTTTTCCGTCACAACCCCTCTGACGTAGTGTAGACGGCCTTGGCGGCTATGAGGAAGCGAGATGGACTAATATCCAACTCCTTTTTCTTTCTTATCTTCCCATGAAAGAAATATTTTTTTATTTAAAATGACGCTTCATTTTAATAGACGCTAATAATATAATACGTTGATCAATAATAATATACTACGAAAGGAACTTCGTTCGAACCGAGTCTTCCACGACACTCACGGATGTTTTTTATTATTTCGAGTTGTTATCAGGAAGATGCTTCTAATCTCCTGATTCTTTTCTCACCCTCAGACCTTACACCCTCGGGATAATATGGGGTAGTTGAATTTCTTACGCCGCTACTACACGGCAAATTAGAAAACAATCGTAAATCAGACTTAAATTTCAGTTTCTCGAAAATTAAATGTCAGTTTTAATTCTAGTTTACGACTTTCATATTCGTTCGTTAATGGGTAAGGCCTAAGTTGCCGTTATATGAGCGTGCAGCGGGGCGGTGCGTGCGGCGTGCATTGCAAGCGTATAATCTTCTAATAAAATTATGGAATCAGGCGTTACTTTGCGGAAATCAATTATATTAAAGATGTTAAAAATTAATTAGCTAAGATCTGCGTAATGAAATAAATACCAAATTAGGGTAGGTACTCTTAACCGACGAGCATGTATCCGTAGATGTATATATAATGTATTTATTTATATATTTTATAACACAACCATTTTACATAAATTCATTGATTCCCTGACCCCTGAGCTAGTGTAACTGTGTTTCAGGAACCAGTGCCTCCCCTTAAAGTTTTTTTTTATAGGATAGAGTGACAAACGAGCACACAGTCCACCTGATGGTAAGTGGTTGCTGTGACCCATAGACATGTAAATCTATCCTCAATAAAGAATCAAAATGCAGATGCGTTGTCACCCGTGAGGACTAAGATGGAATGCCTCTTTTCCAGTAAAAATGGTCTCCGGTTCTCTACACTCACCATACGAAACACAGCAATGTTAAGCTACTATTTCACACTGGTATTCTATAAGAGCGTGGTGCTTCCCCGGTCGAGCCGACCCATTCGTGTTACAACTATACTACTAATATAGCTGCAGCGTGGCTCTACAACGTAAAAAGGTCTAGCCTAGTCAAAAGGTCTATTTCTATATAATAATTTAAAGTTATTAAGTTAGTTAAACAGGTACAGATGTCTAAATAAGAAATGGAAAAAACTGTTAAAAACTCAAAAAATGTGCGTGCGTGCGTGCTTGCGTGCGTGCGTGCGTGCGTGCGCGCGCGCGCGGTGTGTGGATATATGGATGTGAAGGAGGCCGGAGAGGCGTGCCAGGATAATCACGGTCTCTGCCTACCCTTCTGTGTGACAGGCGTGAGTGTTTATTATTATTATTTATTCATTATTCGTGATAAATAATTCGGTTAGTAAATTAACATTAACAGTTTATATATGTATGTAATTTAAGTGATTTCGGTGCCGTATCGGCTTGGTTATGTATTCAGCAAGCGTCTTGCTCCAAAGCTTTAAATAACTTAAATCTGAATTGAGTACTTCAAATAGTTTTGGTACGGATTACGGAACTTTACGTCCTTGGTTCGCAACTGTCATTTCACGACTATCACTACAAATAACTATGTGTATTTGGACTTAGTTTAAATGGTCCACGGAAATACTATTCAAACTATTATAGACTGTGCTATTAGTATTGGACTTTGACTCACTCGTTGGCCTAGTGGTCGTGAACACGGCTGCCGATCATGAGGTCCCGAAATCGAATCCCGGGTCAACCCAAAATCTATCATTGAGTTTTTCTGTGAAGAAATTCTCAGAAGCAGCCCGGAGTCTGGAAGTTGACGGTGCTTTACCCCCGTGCTTCAGAAAGCACTTAAAGCCATTGGTCCTGCGCTTGATATCTTTCCAGTCGTGTCGGATTACCATCCCATCGATCTATTAGAGTGAATGAATAGAGAGTGCACTTGTGTTTGCGCATACACTTGGGCACTAAAATCCTGTCCTGCGCCGATGGCTAGTCTCCGTTGAGACTGGGTGCCGTAACCGAAATTCGGTCTGTAGGACATTATTGCTAGGAGCTTTTTAATTTAAAGAGCCATGGTATTCTCACCGGTACTCAATCGATATTCTGAGTGTTGATTTGCCGCGTACTCGGCTTTGACGGAAAACAATCTGCCTGTTTGAAGAACTAAAATATTGCGAGGAAATGGCAACACGCCGAAACACTTTTCAATTAACTTCAAAAAAAGGAGGAGGTTCTCAATTTGACTGTATTTTTTTGTGTGTTTTTCTAGGTGAACTGATTTTGATGTTTCTTTTTTATTTAAAAGCTGGTGGTCCCATATAAATTTAGGTCGTAGGTACTGTCAATCGTTTGATTCGGAACGTTTAAAAAATTGCAATCATCAATACTTTGTCGCGACTATCACTGGGACGTATAATTTGTCATCTATTGCCAGCGTAAGAGATTTCACTGCCCCTAACATCCCGTAGGTGTATAATATATAGAGAACTGCGGTTGCTAATATGTGTACCAAGCATGGCAACTATGGCAATTGTCCTCTCTATGACTATAGTAATCTATAGGGAAGGCCTGTTTAATAATGATGTGAATAAAAATGAATGAAATGCCGTGCAGTTGCGGTGTAAAAATATCCACTACCCCATATCATCCCGTGGGTGTCGTAAGAGGCGACAGAGGGAAACAAATCTGGAGATGGGCTGCAGTATGTTCTTGATAACATTACTGAAAAAAAAATGCATTGCCAATCTGCCTGCAAAGCGTGGGAACTGTGACAAATATCCTCACTGTGCAAGGCCTTACTTTAGCAGCCGATTTTTAATAGGCTGTGTAATGAATAAAAAAAACTGTTACTTTTTTTTTTTATAAACCTAAAGTGAAAAATGAGCTGAAAGTCCTCATGATAAGTGGATACTGCAGCCTATGGACATCTGCAACCAAGTTAAAAGAAAAAACGAGGCTACATAAGTGTGTGACATTTGAGGACTATGGAATGCCCCACAGCTTTTTTTATTATTTTGTTGTTTGTGTTGTTGCTTGTTTTATTTATTTGTACATACAATTATACTGGATCTCTATACACTTCAGACTGGAATACAGCTGTGCACGCACTTCGTGGCAGAAACAGGTAAGAGTGTGGTTCCTGCAAAAATGAACTCTAATGCATAGAAAGGGTCCTACTATCAAGTGATTTTTTCTTATTTTACTTTCAAATCTATCACCTAGTTACGAGGTAGTTTTTCCATTTGTTATTTATACATCTGTACCTGTTTAACTAACTTAATAACTTTAAATTATTATATAGAAATAGACCTTTTGACTAGGCTAGACCTTTTTTACGTGGTAGAGCCACGCTGCAGCTATATTAGTAGTGTAGTTGTAGCACGAATGGGTCGGCTTGACCGGGGAAGGACCGCGTTCTCACATAATACCAGCGTAAAATAACAGCTCAATGCTGCTGTTTCGTATGGTAAGTGTAGAGTACCGGAGACCCTTTTTACTGGAAACGAGGCATTCCATTTTAGTCTTTAGGGGTGATAATGCATCTGCATTTTAATTCTTAACCGAGGATAGATGTATATGGGCCACAGCGTCCATTTACCATCAGGTGGACTGTATGCTCGTTTTTCAACCTTATTCTATAAAAAGAAATCACCAGTCCCTCTGCCATAATTGGTAGCTATTTAGTATAACCACAAGCTGTAATAGCTTTTTATACGGGTGAGCTATGAATTAGTTTGCATTTAATTATTTCCCGCGCAAACCCAGGCGGTGTGAGGCGCGGGGAAGGGTCGAACTGCTAGCTCGTTTCTCGGAAATTTAATCGGAACGAATCGGTTCAACGCTGCGGCCCCTTGAATTGAACCGATTCGTTGCACTTATTGCGTAAAGAAATTTTATTTAAACAATAGTTCTTTCATTATTGTGAGGCACTTGTTTTGCGTTGAGTACAATTTGTATGAAATAATTTAGTGCTCAAGTTTAGTTTTAATAAAGAAATAGGTTAAAAAATCGAGGAGACGCGATAGACATTAAATGTCAAGCAAACTGGCAGTCTACCGATTTCATGGAGTGAAGAGAATGTGAATTGGTAGATTTTCCCCACGAACGGGTCCCCGCCGCCGTCGGTCCGAGATGGCCACTCCGAGTGGTCCACACTTCGTACTGAGAAGGAGAAAGGGGAGAGTCTTCTTCAAAGAAGGTGCTGCCATAGGACGGGTGGCGTTGGTAAGGCCGCGGACGTGTGCGAAAGCGTTCCCGTGGCCCTGCCAATATGCGGCGAAGGTGGAAACACCGTGGGGTTTTAGTCGGTGCGAGTCTGACATAACCCAACTTGTCCCGAGAGGCGGGTATGCGTAGGCATTTTTACTTGTAATAACTGACCAAGTGCGAGTCGGACTCGTGCATGAAGGGTTCCGTACTATCGTAATACAGGTTTCTAGTAGTGGAGCCCATTTTAATTGTGAAAATTTCAACTGACAGACAGACGGACGGACGGACGGATGGACAGACAGCGGAGGCTTAGTAATACGGTCCCGTTAGTTACCTTTTGGGTACGAAACCCTAAAAAAAGGTCTAATAGATTTAAATTTAGGCAAGTCGTATGCTGAAACAATGTTGAATCGCTTCAGTAACTTTAACAACATCTTGTTTTCCGACGAAATTCATTTTCACATCAATGGACACGTTAATAAAAGGCTCGTTCATGCGCCAAAGTTGTATGGGCAGCGATTTCAGGTAGATCGTATTTAAAATCAAATTTCATTATTGGGTTCTGCTTCTTCGAAGATTTTCGCAGCCGTACGGTTACTGTTAAGCCTACTGAGTATATATTTTTTTTATAGAATAAGGGTGACAAACGAGCACACAGTCCACCTGATGGTAAGTGGTTGCTGTGGCCCATAGACATGTACATCTATCTTCGTTTGCGAATTTAAATGCAGATGCGTTGTCAGCCGTGAGGACTAAGATAGAATGCCTCTTCAGTAAAAGGGTCTCCGGTTCTCTACACTCACCATACGAAACAGCAGCATTAAGCTGCTATTTTACGCTGGTATTTGGTGAGAGCGTGGTCCTTCCCCGGTCGAGCCGACCCATTCGTGCTATAGCTATACTACTAATATAGCTGCAGCATGGCTCTACCACGTAAACAATTACTGAGTATTTAAGAATAATGTTACGGTAGTTTCTTGCACCACTGTGTTTCCACCTTCGTGAATTTATTGGCTACAATGGGAATACGTGGATGCAGCAAAACAAAGCCACTTGCCACGCCTCTAACGAGTCCTTATCGGTAGTAAAAGAGATGTTCCCAGAAAAGATGATTTCTAGGAGAGGTGACATACCGTAGCCACCAAGAGTTTCAATTTGACGCCAGTAGTTTTTTTTACCATTCTAAGCCAGCGCTTGACACTATCCCACCTGATTGTAAGTGGTAATGCAACCGAAGATGGTGAAGCGCACTGACTTAACGAAAACCTAAATACTCTTGCCTCGAAGACACCCACATTTTAATCGGATGAAAAGAGAGCCGCTGGCAACTTATTCCACTCCTTTGCTGTACGACGACCGATGAAGCAAACCGTTTGGTGCAAACGCGTGGTAAGTCGACAATGAAAGGGGATATTTGTATATTTGAATGTATGGACTCCAGATCGCATTTTGTTTACGGCGGGCAGTCTGAACGGAGACGAGTACAGGTGCATTATTTGTTCCCTCACTCTCATATTCCAATAGGACAGTAATCCATCACCGGAGAGAGATCAGGTGCAGGACCATCACCTTTACATGCTTTTCGAGGCAGAAGGTGAAACACCACCAACATTTCTAACTCTAGGCTTCTACTAAGAATGTCTAGACAAAAAAACATAATTGATTTCGACTCGATGAATCCCGGCTCAAACTCGGGACCACACGATTAGAAGGAACTCGTGACCACTAGTCCAACGAGACAGTTGAGCAGTCATCGGTTTATTGGTAACTCCGGTGGAGGGACTTTGCTTACGTGGTAGAGCCATGCTGCAGCTATATTATGG
Source organism: Parnassius orleans (assembly GCA_029286625.1). Lineage (NCBI taxonomy): Eukaryota > Metazoa > Arthropoda > Insecta > Lepidoptera > Papilionidae > Parnassius > Parnassius orleans. The sequence goes on along the minus strand of JAGSMP010000265.1, from coordinate 109,966 downwards.
TTGTAGTATATTTAGGTTGGCTCGACCGGGGAAGGACCACGCTCTCACATAAAACCAGCGTAAAATAGCAGTTAAATGCTGCCGTGTTCCGTATGGTGAGTGTAGAGAACCGGACGTTTTTAATGGAAACGAGGCATTTTATCTTAGGCCTGCAGTCAGGGTAGCAACGCATCTAAATTTTGATTCTTAATCGAGGATAGATGTACATGTCTATGGACCACAGCATCCATTTACCATCAGGTGGACTGGATGCTCATTTATCACTCTTATTCTATAAAAAAGGGAGAAATGGGGCAGGCCACGATCATGCCGTATTTATATTAAACAATAGACATTAGAATTGCATTTATTCACAAATTTACGCTCAGAGACAAAACAGTTTTTATACAGATAATAAAGTGGTACGGAAAACAACAAAGATAAAAATAAATAAGAGAACACAGCTATAAAATAATCTGATTCTTTTATGGCAGTCTCTACATAGTACAAAACAAAGTCGCTTCCCGCCGTCTGTACGCTTAGATCTTTTAAACTACGCAACGGATTTTAATGCGGTTTTCAACAATAGACAGAATGATTCAAGAAAAAAGTTTATACAATACATGCATATTATATGTTATATAATCATTCTGTCCGTGTGTATGTGACTGAACTCCTCCTAAACGGCTGGACCGAATTTGATGAAATTTTGTGTGTGTGATTAAGTTGATTAGACAATGGTACAAAAGACCCAGAAATAAATTATGTGAAAGCCGGGGCGGATCGCTGGTATAATATAAAATAACGTAGCAGTGCCCAAACCTGGTATTGGTTAGACGCAGGCGTATTTAGACTGGTTATAGTTTTTAACCTTTTGCACTTTACTATAATCCCCCGGATTACTATTTAAAATGTTGCAGCACCGTTAAACGAACATGAACGCAGTTATCTAATTTAACTGTTACCGCAAACGTTGTGAGGTTAACCAAGTGTTTAATTATTCGGCAAATAATAACGTTAACATTATAGAGTACCTATATCTATCTAAGATTAGTTAATGACGGTAAATTCATTTGGGAAAATATAGCAGTATATGTTCTGTAAAAATGTAGTACTGGATACCTAATAGTGTTGCTCATGGGCCGTGGTAACTCAGAGGTTAGTCACTCACCATACATTTCACAGTACGTGAGCGATCCGAGTACAAATCGCACCGGGTCCTATTAACTCTCCCACTAGATCTGGTAAGAGATGTAGAGAGTTGAGGAATGCAGGTGGCTCAGGAACGTGCATTGTGGCATTTCTTAGAGGAAGCCTTTGTATCACTGTAATGATGATGATGATGACAATCTTAGGCGTGATTGGCATTTGACATATTCTTCCTTACATCTTTATTACATTAAGCCAGCACCACAACTCCCAACACCACTAGTAGTGCTGGCATTAGTGGCGACAGGGATAGTACACGGGGATAGTGGTATTGGGGTTTGTGGTGACGGGGATAGTGCACGCTATGATGGGAGGGCGGGAGGTGCTCTTCAAACTTGGTAAGGCACATCATTTTAATTAATTACGTGGATCTTAGCTAATTAATTTTTAGGGTTCCGTACACTAAGGGTAACCAACGGGACTCTATTACTACGGGACCGTCCGTCCGTCCGTCCGTCTATCAGCGGGCTGTGTATCATGATCCGTAATAGGTAGACAGTTGAAATTTTCACAGAATGTGTATTTCTGTTGCCGATATAACAATAAATAATAAAAATTAAAAATAAATAAAGGGGGCTCATCTACTAGAAACGTGTTTTTTTGTATACATAATATTAAATCTTGTACGATGGTACGGAACCCTTCATGCGCGAGTCCGACTCGCACTTGCCCGGCTTTTTTTACATCCTTAATATAATGGATTTCGGCAAAGTAAAGCCCGATTCTATTAATTATCTTTATTATAGCTTACCGCCATTAGATTTTAGTTCGTAAGTTATCACAGAATAAAAACAACAAACTACCCTCAAACCAACCTTAGTTAAGGGAATCAATCAAACGGAAACGCACCCCTAGAGCGCGTTCCGTGTTATGCTGGTCACCGCGTGCTCATGTGTCCGTACACGCGACTGGATACCATGTCATATGGAAATATTGTCGGTACTCTATCTGTTACAGAGGGGGATTCCTGCTGTGGGTAGGAAATTATTAAAAAGTATTTTTAACACGCACTTACAAGTTTTTTTTTAATAGGATAGGGTGACAAACGAGCACACAGTCCACCTGATGGTAAGTGGTTGCTGTGGCCCATAGACATCTACATCTATCCTCGTTTGCGAATAAAATGCAGATGCGTTGTCAGCCGTGAGGACTAAGATGGAATGCCTCGTTTCCAGTAAAAAGGGTCTCCGGTTCTCTACACTCACCATACGAAACACAGCAGTGTCAAGCTGCCATTTTACGCTGGTGTTCTGTGAGAGCGTGGTCCTTCCCCGGTCGAGCCGACCCATTCGTGCTACAACTATACTACTAATATAGCTGCAGCATGGCTCTACCACGTATAAAATTTTCAACCATGTTGTTATTAGCTTGACCTGTATGTGACTTGTTGGTGTATATATATGTTTATATGTATATTATAAGGTCGTGGGTTCGAATTATGGTGACGATTTTATTGAATAAAATTACTTTTACGAATTTTATCGCGTTTAATTGTACTTCGGGTGTTTTCCAGCACCCATGATCACGAGGAAGTGAGGTGATTGGCGTCCCGATATCAGAGTTAACCCGGAGTACCTTCAGCTTTTTAATTATTACTTTTAGTCTGATCTACGCAAAATGAACTGTGTCTTGAAGTCTTGCAGTGGTATGCTTGGGTTTAGTTTTAATTTTATTAATTATGGGATCCCGAGCAGGTGGTAGCACCCAGCCTCCTTCTCTTCACGTCAGCTATATGTTAACATCAACGCTCCGGGAAGTCTGCAGTTTGTGATCATATCCTAGACGGCCCATTACATAAGATTTGATAGACCACAAATCCTCGCGAAACAACATCGATCCCTGCCAAGGATGATACGTGAGGCTATTGAAATTAAAAAACATCCTAATTTCAATAGAGAAGACGTAGACATTTGCTGCGGTTACATTATAGTTGTAGCACGAATGGGTCGGCTCGACCGGGGAAGGACCACGTTCAGAACACCATGACTCCACTATGTAAACGTGGGATGGATCCGCACAGTCTGTGATTATTCTGGCTCTCTATACCCTTAAGACCAGCACACACCAGTGCAGGTACTGATGCTTGGTGGCAAATATAGATAAGAGCAGGTGGTACTTAACTGGACTGTCAGTTAGTGGTAGACGTTTTCTACAACTAACACTTAAAATGGTAATCAATAATTTACGTTGAAGAGCCACGCTGCAGCTGTAGCTGGAATGGTTCGGCTCGACGGGGGAAGGACCACGCTCCTACAGAATACCAGCGTGAAATATTAGCTTAATGCTGCTGTGTTTTGTATGGTGAGTGTAGAGAACCGATAACCGTTTTTATTGGAAACGAGGCATTCCATCTCTTGATTCTTAATCGAGGATAAATGTAATTGTCTATGGGTCACAGTAACCACTTACCATCAGGTGAACTGTGTGCTTGTTTGTCACTCTTATTGTATAAAATATCAGTAGTTCCGGCTTTGAGGGAAAAACTTATTGATCGCTTCCTACTAATATCAAATACTCTCTGGTTCTCAGTAGCGACTATGGCTCAAAATGGCATCGCGCGTTTAAATATTCAAATTATACCAAATGTGAAAAATATAAAATAGCCCTTTTTCCACGGTTCAACGTCAAAAGATCACAATGCAAATATGTATGGAATAATATTTGTGAATGGGTCCATTTATTTCTTTGTAGGCTCGCATGATTTACATATACAAATAAATTCGCAATCAAGTTCAAAGAATGAACACATTGTGTTGATACGTACACGCCGCAGGCCGAGGATATTTTAATTAAGTATATTATGTACTGTATGCAGTTACATAAAAAATATATCCATGTCAGTGATGAGCCGAATGTGGTTTGAACCCGATAAGAATCGGAATCCAAAATTCGGCCGAACTTTAGTTTACTTTCGCCGCGAGTTTCGGTTCATTTTGGTGGTAACTTTTAAATACCAGTAGATAAAAATCAGACTTAATTGAACCTTTTTTTTAACACCTCGTACTTAAAACACTATTTAATAATTTGTTAATGTTTTACTTTATACTATCTTTCATACAAATTAAAAAGTGATTTCTTTTGAAATTAAAGTTTTTTTTTTAAAGGACAAGGGTTACAAACGAGCGCACAATCCACCTGATGGTAAGTGGTGTTGCCCATAGACATCTACATCTATCCTCGATTACGAATCCAAATGCAGATGCGTTGTCACCCGTGACGACTAAGATGGCATGCCTCGTTTCCAGTAGATGTGTGCTCGTTTGTAACCCTATCCTATAAAATATTCCAGTAAAAAGGGTCTCCGGTTCTCTACACTCACCATACGAAACACAGGAACATTAAGCTGCTATTTTACGCTGGTATTCTGTGAGAGCGTGGTCCTTCCCCGGTCGAGCCGACCCATTCGTGCTACAACTATACCAGTAATATAGCTGCAACATGGCTCTAATAATTATTTACTTATGTGTGTTAGAAGAATTCTAACTTTATTTAATTTTAGTTTTAAGTTAATAATCTACTAAACAAATTTCATTCATAAGACTTCTTAATTTAGAAGAGCTAATTTAATTTAATTTTGCTATTCTATTACAAATTTAAATTTAAATGTAACAAACTATCAAAATTAAAATAACAGTAATTATTAATTAACAAATACATGACCATGATCATAGAGTATATATGGGATTTATTTTATTTTACCGCTTTTATCGCTTAAAATTTGGAAGAGTTATATTGTTTAATTAGGAATGATAATACATTCATTGAAGTTGAAATATATAACTTTCAAATATTTTTTTCGGTACGATAGGCGCGCCACCTACTGTAAGTTAATTGTACTATGCCTATAACCTTCGCGGAAGTGCAAACAATAAGTTGACAGTTTTATGTTATGAACATATATTATTTGAGTTATATTTAAGTATGTGTTTAAGTTGACAATGTTATGAACGGTATGGCAGCGCATGAAACACGAATAAACAAACATTAAATTTTGTATATTAGATGTATGACACATTTGTTTTCTATTAATGTTAATCAAAATGAAGCAGGTATTTTACTTTTTTGTTGTACCGAATGTTCGAACTTCGGCCGAATGAAAGTACGGTTCAAGCCGCCGAAATTCGGTTCCACCGAATGTAAAACCATTTTCGGCCCAACCCTAATCCATATACAGACTGCACGGACACTAATTATAGAAGCGCTGAATGCGATCAACTGGAAAGAGCTGACACTAGATGGCAGCAGGGTATAGAGAGTTAGTATAATTACAGACCTTGTGAGACATTCTATCTTAGTCCTCAGAGGTGACAACACATCTATTGGTAGAGAGTAATTGTGTTCTGTGCAACACATCTATAGCTTCCTTTTACGGACCGTTTTAGCCCTTAATTAAACAAGGCAGAACAATAGTTCTGCTGCTTAGATGCAGAAATATCTAAGAAGATTGTCTTCTTCTTCGTTAATAGCCCGTAAAGCCATGCTGCAGCTATTTTATGATTGTAGCACGAACGGCTCAGTTCGACCGGGGAAGGACCATTCTCTCACAGAATACCAGCGTGAAATAGCAGCTTAATGTTGCTGTGTTTCGTATGTTGAGTGTAGAGAACCGGAGACCCTTTTTACTGGAAACGAGGTATTACACTTTAGTTCTCAGGGGCGCCAACGCATCTGCATTTTGATTCTTAGCACTTACCACCAGGTAGACTGTGTGCTCGGTTGTCACCCTTATTATATTAAAAAACATTCTACCTTAGTTCTTAGTGAAAAAAACCTTTTTGCTTGGACTTGCCATTCGGTATGCCGGTGTTGATGGATATTAGGTTTGTTTTTCAACCGACTTCAAAAAAAGGTGGAGGTTCTCAATTCGACTGTATTTTTTTTTGTTTGTTACCTTAGAACTTTTTTCTGGGTTAACCGATTTTGATGATTCTTTTTCACTTTTTGGAAGCTGGTGCTTCTCATGTGGTAGGTTATGAGTAATCCTTAATAATGCGTATTTAATTGACTTCGACTGCATTGATGATGTTCTCATTTTATTTATATTGAAGTCGGTTGTACAATTTTTTTATTGTACCACTTGTTTAATATAAAAGTGAAGTACAGTATAGCACATAATATACGTCCCACAGCTGGACTCTCGATCTCATTTTGGAGTGGGTCACATGTTCTCCAAATATTTTTATATTATATTTTGTCATACATTCCGGTTTCCTTGCGATATATTCCTTCGCTGAGCTTGTAGTACATCTACATTTATAATATTGCAGTTTATTACTTTTTTTTATAGAATAATGGTGACAAACGAGCACACAGTTCACCTGATGGTAAGTAGATTCAACGACCCGTAGACTAAACCTTTCCCCAATTATGAGGAAAGGTTTAGTCTACGGGTCTACAAGAGCGAAGTGACCTCGAATGACGCACGCACACATTTACACAATTTCTGTATACAGGTCTCGGCCGTCACTGTCGGTACACAGACGTTTACGCAAACATGCGTACGTATTATGTTCAGAAATAAGAATATGCAATTTAAAAAAAATCTATTGATTGGACTAAAAATTAAAACAATATTACGTTAATATGTTGTTTATAAAATAATCTGACAAAAAAATAGAACGATTGCATGTATATTAATATGGTTTTTATTTATTTATTTATTCAAAGAAACTTACAGCTCTTATATTACATTTGAATGTAAGGTGAATGTTAACAATACATTAGCCAGAACAGTTTCCAACGTTAAGAATTACATTGCGAAAACTTTAGACATAATTAAATGAAGTACATATTTGTGTTTGTCAAAGAGAAAAACATACTTAATGCATGCCTAATAGCAATGTTAGTAAAGGTAATTTTATATTCAGAGAGAGAACAAGAAGTACACACTGCGCCTAAGCGTGATCAACTTCAGAGAATGCGTTCCTGACACCTATCAGTTAGTCACGACTAGTGATGGGCACAACATAACACTGAGTTCGTTACCGTTCCTCCAAAATGAACCGCCGCGTTATTTTTAAGATTATTTTCGTTTTAAATTGGCGGAATCATTTAAAATTTATATTTTAGTAATTTAAGTGGAAACCAAAAAAAGGTAATATTAATATAATAAAATTGTTTTATTTATTCTTTGTTACAAAGTTACAATCTGTATTTCTATGCAATAGTACATTGAATTGAATGTGCGTACAGAATATTAATCAGACCTGATTCGCTTGAGGAGGTGGTGTCTTCATCATCATCTTCGCTCACATGTATAATTATATTATTATCAATAACAGAATCAATCCTGATATCTCGGTCAAAATGTTCCACAATCAGGTTTTTAGTCTTCTCAACAACCTTTGCCCAGTCATCTCTTGTGACTTCCCCGCAGGCTTCTTTTAATAGGGTCATCATCTTTTTCGTGCTGAATGGCGGGGAAGTATTGTGGCGGGCGGCGTAACCTTTTATTTGAGCCCAGATTAGCTCAATCGCGTTATATTGGCAATGATACGGTGGAATTCTTAGAACGCGATGACCGTACTCCAAAGCCAGTTCATCGATTTCGTATCGCACATTTGCCGCTTTATTTTCTTTAACTAATTTAATTAGCTCTGGTTTTAGCATCTGCATATTTGCGTCAATGCCTTTTGCTTGTAACCAAGCCACCATTTCTTCTTTTTTATTAGCTTGGGTAGGTGGTTTCTGTGTTTGAACCGAGTGATAGGAGGCATTATCCATGAATATTACAGAAGGCTCTGGTAGGCTGGGCAAGAGCACGTTCTGGAACCACTCTTTAAATGCAGTGGCATTCATTTCCTCGTGGTAGTCATTTGTGGTTTTTGATTGAAATGCCAGTAACGCGTTCTCCACAAAGCCGTATTTTGCAGAACCTGCGTGGCATATTATCAGACGGGCCCCCTTACCCATTGGTACTTTCGACGTCGACGCTTGTGTATCATCCGTCCAAGAACGGGAAACCGTGTGATTGGCGTTTAGCCATGTCTCGTCAATGAACACGACATTATCCCAGTTATCAATATTTTTTGCTTCTCTCAAAAAACTTATCCGTTTTAAAATTATGTCGTATCGTTCTAATAAAATTTTTCTTTTGTCTGTTTTTTTATACGAAAAACCAATATCTTTTAAGATTTTGGTTAAAGCAGTTTTACCCCCGCTAAACAGTCCAGCTTCTATTAACGATGCCAAAAGCTTCTTCCTGTTGAGATATTCATTTCTGGAATAGTAATTCTGGAGTACTATTGCATCGGCGTCAAAGGTGTCAATATCTGTCACGGGTTTAGTTCTACGTTTCTTCTTGGGAGTACGTAAAATATTATCTTCCGTGCCAGTAGAGCCGAACTTTTCTTTATTAATATTTGTTATCGTTCGTTTGCTAACTCCAAGCGCCTGAGAGACGCGTTCTTGTACTTGTTCGACAGGTAACAGGGTCCGCCATTTTGCTCCCGCTCAAAGTAATCTTGCAGCTTGATGATTAACTCACGGGCTCCACTTTTCAATGTTTGTCCACGTTTAGGCATTATTATGCACCAAAAGTAAAAAGAACGCAATACAAAACACAATCGAAGTCCGATTTAGCGCTGATGCCAGTTTGAAAAGCAGAAACAGTCCATTAAACGAAAGCCGGGTAATCAAATAAAAACAGATCGAAAACACTTGAAGAACGTGGTCTATGCGCACGAAACGACAACAGACGACTGTTTTAGCGTCACAAAATGGCGGCCATAACGCCATTTGGGGTTACCATTTTCAACCTAAATATAAAAATGCTACTTTCTTTCGCGCGTTCGGTTTGGTCGTAGTTTTATTTTTATATTTAATAAAAGTTATCTTATAGTCCATTATTTTCAAATTCTTAAAAAGAAAAACAAAACGTATTATTTTATAAAGTATAACTGTATAAGAACAGATTACGATACTGTTATTGCCTGTTATTGTTAGCACAGCACTACAAATATAAAGCGCTGACATAACCTTGTAATAGCGCAGTATAGATTTAGAAAAATATTGTTTACCAAGTTATTTGACACTCAGTTTGGCACAAAATTATAACATTCATTGATTATTGATATAATAATGTTGTTTTAATGCTCATCAATTGTTAAAACGGTAAACAACCAGCAAAAATATTTTTATCGTAACTGCAACGCCATTACAAAGTTACGTCGTCAGTTCAATCGCGACGTGTCAGGAACGCATTCTCTGAACGGCCGAACTATAGTTTGCAGTTAAATATATCAATATGGTTATATCGTTCATTATGTGTGTTGCAAGCACGAACCAGAAACCGATTTTTCGAATACTTAGCTAGGGCATCTAAATGAAATACGACTTAGAAGGAAGGGGGAATCTATATAGTTATGTAAAAGTTTAAACAAGAACACCTGATCCCTATGTTCACGCCGTAATTCTAATGAATGATATAGCGCAGAATGATCCTTAAATTTATAACTAAATCTTTTCAGAAACTTATTTTGAATCCTTTCTACTTGTTCCACGTAAGTAGTATAAATAAGGTTCCACACCGTAGATGCATATTCAAGATGACTTCTTACTAAAGAATCATAGAGCATAATATACGTGTTTATGTTTTTGAAGTCCTTGCATTGTCGGAAGACAAAACCTAACATTCTATAAGCCTTGGCAGTAGCCTTGTCAATGTGAGACGCAAAGTCTAGTTTATCATCGAGATATACTCCCAGGTCCCTCACTTCGGTCACTCTTTTAATCAAAATATTATTTAATTTATAATTGTAAACAATCGGTTGTTTATTTCGGGAATAAGTTATAGTATAACATTTATCAATATTTAATTTTAGATTATTAGCCGAGCAATATTCATAAAAATTGTTTAAATCGTTTTGAAATAGGAAAGCGTGTTCGAGATTCTTAACGAATGTAAATATTTTAGTATCATCAGCGTATAGTAAAGCTTTCGAATGTTGAATGCTACGCATGACACCGTTTATAAATATATTAAAAAGAAGAGGACCGAGATGAGAACCTTGAGGCATACCAGAATTTAATTTAATCGTTAAAAGAAATTTTTAGACTATCTTTGCGATTTTTTTCTATCGTATCAAATTAGTAGTATCATGTTTTCAACACACTATCTAACTAGCATATATCCTCAGTAATATCATAAAATTTTTCTGATTTTGTTTACTGCAGTGGATCATGTACTTTAAGGCGTGATGACTTGCGTTTAGCTCCTGTAGTCCCCTTGAGAATCAAAATGCGGATGCGTTGTCACCCCTGAGGACTAAGATGGAGTGCCTCGTTTCCAGTAAAATATTAATGCTATTAAAGAGGTATAAAATTTAAAAGTTTACTCGCACCCTCCCGCAATCTTGCTGCTATACACACAAATATAACTGTTTTCCATATATAATGAGACTAAACTCATAAATTTCATAACTTATGTCATTTTATAACCTTCATACGTCAACATATTAAACTAATATGGGATGAGATTAATCATTAAAATAAGATTGTAATACGTGCGAAGTATCAAGATTAAAACTTTAAGAGCCTCGGGCGCTTTGTCAAAGTACCACCAAACAGTTAAGTAGGTTAATGTCCAAAGTTAGTGTAAACACGGGGATTACCCGGCCAAAGACTAATCATTCAATTAAAACTTAAACGGATCTTGGATTTCGTCTATGATAAAGGTTAATCTAATGGTTAGCGCTCGCTGTAAATTTCACAGTACGCGAGCAACCCGGGTTCGATCCCCATCGGCACCAATGAAATTGTTAATTGCAATTTTTAGTGCTGATTTACCACGTGCTCAGCGGTGAAGGAAAACATCGTGAGGAAATCTGCATGTCTGAGAAATAAGAAAAAAAATATTTCGAAGACATGTGAAGTTCGCCAACACGCATCGGGGCAGCGCGGCGGACACTTCCTTGCCCTAAAACCCTCTCAGAAATGAGGGGAGGCCTGTGCCCAGCAGTGGGACGTATATAGGCTGTAACTATACTATCTACTATAAAGGTTCTAAGATGGTTTGACGTCTCGGTTTTTGAAAGATAAAAGTAAGCGATTTTAACCGACTTCAAAAAGGAGTAGGTTCCCAATACGAGTGTTTTTTTTGTATGTGTGTTACGCGATATCATGTGTGGATTTCATGTTCTTATTTTTTTTTGCGTGAAACCCTTATTCTTTTTCTAAAATAAAAGTAGTCTAAGTTACTCCTTATAACAAGTCCTATCAAAATTTCGGAGATTAGCCGAAACAAACAGACAGGGAGACAAATAGACCGACAAAAATTTTAAACTTTTTTTTTTGTTGTAAGGACCGTATATACTTTCATATTATGTATTTAGTAAAAAGCTGTTATTTTAAAATTACAAACAGACACTTCAATTTTATTTATTTGTATAGATGGTACTGTCATATGCCATGCGATGAATTTCGGTCGTATAACTGGGAAGATTTGAGCAAGTTTCAGTAATAATTCAGTAAGGGGGTTATTATATCATCGAGTCATAGACCTATTTCAAATTATTAGTTTTATAAAAGAAAAAAAAAATACAGTCACATTGAGTACCTCCTCCTTTTTGAAGTCGGTTAAAAAGAGAGAGGCAGAGGCAAGGGACAAATTCATACATGATAAAGACATGCTGCTGCTATATTATAGTAGTAGCACGATTGGGTCAGCTCGACCGGGGCAGGACCACGCTCTCACAGAATACCAGCGTGAAATAGCAGCTTAATGCGGCTGTGTTTCATGTGGTGAGTGTAGATAATCGAAGACCTTTTTTATTGGACACGAGGCATTTCATTTTAGTTCTTAGGGGTAACTACGCATCTGCATTTGGATTCTTAATCGAGAAATAATAAATGTATATGTGTGTGTGATCAGAATATCCACCGAAGATAAACATCGTGAAGGCCGCTCATTGACGTCTCAGACTTGATATAAACATAGCCCGGTTTACAAGCTCTTACAATGGAAAAGAGGTATTCCATCTTAGTCCTCAGGGGTGATAACGCATTTGCATTATGATTCTCAATTGAGGACAGATGTAGTCTCTGGGCCACAGCATATACTTACCATAACGTGGACTATGTGTTCGTTTCTCACTTTTATCTTGTGAAAAAGGCGATTATTGATTCCCGTCAAATATCGTCAAATATCCGTCCGTTTGTTTTCTATAAAAATAAATTGAGATACATTGAGCCCAAACAAGAGTACCCTTAACCGGCCAGCATATATGGGTATATATATGCTGGCCGGTTAAGGGTGGGTCGTGCCAAATGGAAGTCCGTAGTCTCTAGCTACACCTCTGGGTAACAGGTGTGAGAGCTTTTGTATTATATTTATGTATTGCACGCCAAATAACGCGAAGCGTTATTAGGTAGTGTATTACTCTCGACACGTCAAGGTCAAGCAATTTTGTGATCTTAAAATACCTCTATCATAACCATATTGCACTTATACGATAATATGAGTAGACGTATATCAAGGAAATACTCTAATTAATCCATCTTATATTTTCTAAAAAATCATTTTATATTGTTACTTTGATAAAAAACGGTTTGAAAATAAATTTACGTGGACGTCCGGATGTTGATTTTGTATGTGGTCATGATAACTCCCGAAAACTTGATGTATCGAGACCGGGTTTTTTTTATTAGCTTCAGAATTACATCAACTGGGAACCAGCTATTTTTACCTATTTGATATCAATAGCCTAGAACGCGTCATTTGCTAATAAAATGATTTTTAAGTTTTATAAGTTTTATTGCTATTAAAAATTTAAAAGCGCTTTAAGTTTTTTCTTTAGCCCTTGATAGACAAAGGACAAATGTCAAATGTACCATACAGCCTAAATCGATTTTATACTTTGTGTAATCGATTTATCTTTGTAATTTATTTTTTTCATCAAAACTAAATGAACCGTTCATGAGGCGTGCACTTTTGGATTTTCCAGACTATTTAATAGTATTAGTGCTATCAAAAAAAAATTCAGAAATTTCTCCTCCTGTAAATATACCGAGAGTTTAATCAGTCGGTTAATTGGACTGTTAGTTGAGCGCCGCCATTTAACTAAATGCCTTACAGTCGAGTTACAATAACGGGAATAACATTTAACGTTATGGCTTCCCAAAGTCAGCCCTTTTGAACGACTGAGTCGAGAGACGCTAAGTCGTTTCAATTTAGTTCCTTTTTCCGCCATTGCGGCGCTAATAGTCATTTCACAAGATGGCACAGCTTTTATTTTTACTTTTTCTTATTTAGAAAACGTTATTCCCACACTTGGATTTTCTCCTGTATCGTGAAGCAGTTTACATACATACATATCACAAGGACAAACATCCAGACGTGGAATTATTTGTAGACAAGACAAATAGTCATGCAGCAGCTGTGTTATAGTTCTAGGGCGAATGGATCGGCTCGACCAGGGAAGGACGATGCTCTCACAGAATACCAGCATAAAATAGCAGCTCAATGCTGCTGTGTTTTGTAGGGTGAATGTAGAGAACCAGATACCCTTCCTACTGGAAACGAGGCGTTCCATCTTAGTCCTCAGGTGTGATAACGCTTCTACATTTTGATTCTTAATCGAGAATAGATGTAGATGTCTATGGGCCACAGCATCCACTTACCATCAGGTGGACTGTGTGCTCGTTTATCACCCTCATTCTATAAAAAAAGTCACTACCGCTGCTCTCGGAGTGCTATATCCAGCGGTGTGTATATATTATATTCTAGCCTAATGCATAAGTAGTTCCCTCTAAAACTCTAGTTTAATAATATGCAGTCCATTATTCATTACAGTCTATAAAAGTCCACTGCTGAACATAGGCCTTTCCCACAAAATGGCCAATAGGGGAGATTTTGCTATAGTTGCCACACTTAGCAGCGGGGTTGGCACCAGGGGTTTTTTAAGTGAAAATTCTGTCTCGACGTAGTTCAGATATTTTGTACGGTATTAAAAAAAAAGTCATGTATTCTTGTAACGTTTCACCGCCGGGGCTGCATGACTATACTACATCTACTTCTGTGTAACATATGCAAGTGGTAAAATTGAAAATTTTGTACAACCGACTTCAATATAAATAAAATGAGAACGTCATCAAGTCAATTAAATACGCATTATTAAGGATAACTCAAAAACTACTGGTTTATTTGAATTTATATGGGACCACATGAGAAGCACCAGTTTTCAAATAAATCATCAAAATCGGTTGACCAACAAAAAAACATGCGTGAGTGTCGTGGAACACTCGGTTAGAATGAAGTTCCTTTCGTAGTATATTATTATTGATAAACGTATTATATTATTGATAAACAAATACAAATAAATGAATTACTAGCGTCCATTAAAATGAAGCGTCATTTAAAACAAAACGTTATAGAAAGGGTCGCCAAATCCGTACCGTCCGATAAAGAACTTCGTTCCAAAAGTTCTGAGGTAACACACATAAAAAAATACAGTTGAATTAAGAACCTCCTCCTTTTTTTGGAATCGGAATAATATGTCGTAAAGAAGTTTCACATCGTACGTGTGTACACAAGTACATGCACAATTTTTTTTAATAATTTTGAGTTGTCAGCAAGATGTTGCTGCCCACATCCTGTTTTAGTTTCCCTTTGTCACCCATTACGAAACCTACGGGACGATATGCGGTAGAAAATATTCTTAGACCGCCACGAAACGATTGGTATGCGGTACTGTGTAAGAATTATGGTTTAAGACATTTATTTCTCAAAAGATTTACAAATCACTTACAGAGAAAATACATAATAAAGAAAAAAAAAAGAAACATTAAGCCGATTGGCGTAGTGAGCTAGTATTATAATAGGTCGCTAAAACTTATTTTCTAATTGAGTGCTTAATAATTTATTTTATAATAATTACACATAAGTAAATAGGGTAGTTGCAAAAGTTTTCGTACCAAAGCTAAGCAGACCATCATTACTTCGGTCAAAATTGAATGAATGTAGCGAGTTATTTGTTAAGGCCTATGACACATTAACTATTTTATTGTGTTAAAAATTATTTTATAGTGTTAGCTGTTATTGTTTGTGTTCATCTTTTAAAACCATTACTACATGTAATACGATAGGTACTATAATTAGATGTGTAGTGTTTCTTTATTTAGTATATTATATATTTAGGTATTAATTTGTTTGTAATAATATAAGTGGGTTGCAAATACGCATAATGCAACGATATATATACATACATGCACACATACGTACATACTCATATATACACACATATATGTATATACATAAGTTATCTTGTCTCAATCTATAATCATAATGTGTATAAGTAATTATATTGTATTATCTCTATACAACTATTTTATTGTAGATTAAGGTTGCATGTGTACTTCATATATGTAGATTAGAGATTTGTGATTATTAAGTTATTATGAAAAATCCTTTAAATGTGGCTTTTAGCAATTTCTTAAAAGTAGACAGGATTTTGTTTCTTTAATGTTTTAGGTAATTTGTTGTAGTGTTGAGCTCCTCATAAAGAACACTCTTTTCCATAGTTTGTTCTATATAATCTCAAACATAGGTTATTAGCCTGCCTTGTCATACGTTTATGATAATCTATCTTTTAGTAAATGTTATTTGAGAGTGAGTAGCATTAGTAAGTATTTTCCTAATAAAAATGCATATTTTATATTTGTACGTTTGGGCTAGATTAAGTAATTTGGTTTCTTTATATATTTGAGTTGTAGGTGTTAAGTATTTATATTGGAATAATATTTTTATGATTTTATTTTGTGTAACTTGTAGTTTTTGCAACATTGATTTAGTAGCTGAGCCCCACACCTCAATCAAGTAATCTAAATGAGGCTTAACTAAAGAGTTATATATGGTATATTTGACATGTCTCGGGAGACATCGAACTATAGGTTTTAAAGCTCCTGTTAATGAGTAGATTTTACTATGGATCTTCTCAATATGTTGTTTCCAAAGTCGACCGTCAAGAACAAGGCCTAAATATTTCTCATTGTTAACTTTGGTTAATATTTCACCATCAATAGTAATAGGATTGTGACTTTCAATTTTTTTATTATTTGCACTGAAGATTACGTATTTTGTTTTTGAGGCATTGATTGTTAGTAAGTTTGACTGTAGGTATGTATATATGTAAATCTTGCTGGGCTTCACTTAGTACTGATTCTAACGAATGACCGAAGTAGAAGAGGCTGGTGTCGTCGGCGTATAAAGTGATATCTCCCTTTAGTCCAATTTCATATATGTTGTTTACATAAATAAGGAACAAAAGGGGTCCCAATATTGATCCTGTGGAATGCCACAAATAAACGGTTGGGGCTGCTTTGCTCATTATTAATTTTGACAACTTGCAATCTATCAGAAAGATACGATTTAAAATGTCAAATGCCTTTCCTGTGATACCTATGCCTTTTAGTTTTAATAATAGGATGTCATGGCTAACTGTGTCAAAAGCCTTTTTAGGTCAATAAAATACCTAATGTAATTTTTTCTGATCAATATTAAGTCTTATGTTGGTTACTAAATCAACAGCTGCAGATACAGTGAGACTTTGGGCGGAAGCCATATTGCTTTTATGGAGGTAATCAATAGAAGTTAGGTAGTCATATAGTCGATTATGTAGTATTTTTTCAAATAATTTCGACATTACAAATACCGATATTGGTCGGTAATTGTTTGGGTCTTGTTTGCTTCCGGCTTTAAAAATAGGACTAACTTTTGCGATTTTAGGCTATTTGGAAAATAGCCATCACTTAAACATTTATTAATACAAATAGTGAGGTTTTCTACCATATTGTCTTTAATACACTTTAAGGACTTTGTGTTCATGCAATCTAAACCGGAACTAGCGTTAGAATCTAAGTCTTTTATTATTTTCAGTACCTCGTCTGCGGTCGTTGGGTTTAATTTTGATAAATCAGTGTTGTTGTTTTAGGTTTGTTGTAAGACAGTGTTTGTGTAAAGTTTTATGATATTTTGTGGTATTTTATTTGCAAGTTCAGGGCCTATAGTGACGAAAAATCTGTTAAAATACTCACAAATTTCTTTAGTATTTGAGATTTGACCATTGGGGGTATTTATTTTTAAATACTTAAGGTCTGCCAGATCTGATTTATTATTTGACAGTCTATTAATTAGTTGCCACATTTTAAGGGACATTTCTTACAATTTGTGAAAGCCTTATGATAAAATTGTTTTTTAGCTGTTTGAATATTTGCAAACGTAAGGTTTCTTTGTTTTATAAATTCTGTTCTCAAATTTTCATCTTCAGGTGTTTGTTTTAAACTGTACCATAGTTGGTTCCTTTTATTTATTAAAGCAATTAGGCCCCTGTTTATCCACTCTTTGCAAGGCGGATTGACCACTTTTGTTTTTCTTATTCTATTTTTTTCAATAGTTTGTAGTAGTTGCCATTCTAGCTCCTCATATACTTGAAATGACTTATTTTGATTTCTTCAATATCGTTCTGCAGGTTGTTATAGTTAATTGCTTCATATTGAACTTTTATTAAGCGTTCGGTTTTCGGTCTATTTAACTCAAGATATATTTGTTTGTGATCAGCTATGGAGGATTCAATAATAGACATTTGGAAAGTATTATTTTGTAAGTTGGTACATACATGATCTATAATAGTTTTGATGTTGTGGTTTCACGAGTGCAATACTCGGTGTTGATTTTATTCAATATTCTTATGTTATTCTCTCGCAGCAGTTCTTTATATTCTTTTACGTGTTTGTCGTTAGTAAGTAGGTTAAGATTAAAGTCGCCGAAGATAATAACGCTTTCTTCTTGCAAGGTGTTGGTTATAGTTTTCAAGAAACTTGTCAGTACTTGCTGCTGGCTGTTGTATATGGCACCTATGTCCAGGAAAAAGTGTCAAGATGTAACCATAGAAAGTGGTTTCCGTCACATTGATCCTCAATAATTCGTGTTTCAGATCCTTATGAATGAACAAAGAGACTCCACCACCTCTAGAATGTTTTCTGTAGTTATAATAGTGAACATAGTTTGGTAGTTTTAATCTCTGTGCTTCGTCTTCGTTTTTTATCCAGGTTTCCGTAATAATTGAAACGTGAATCTTCGTATCGAGTGATTCTATAATACAACGTATTTCATCTAGTTTGCCTGGCTTAACTAAACTGCGAATATTGGCGTAGAAAAATTTTAGTGCTTTGTTTGTAATAGATAAATCTGCATAATTATAATGATATTTATGAGTTATAAATTTATCCTTATTTTTAGTTATTGTATTTTCTCTGGTCTCTCGTTTTTTGTTTCCTGTTTTATTATTTTGGGTGTTCCTTTTATATACTTTATAAATAAGTCGTTTTCCCCTTTTTCTTTGCGCTGACGTAACTCTTCTCGAAGGTTTGCCATTTCTTGTTTTTGGTTAGGTGTCTGGTCGGAAAAGATTTTTATATTACTTACTTTGCAGTTAGATTTATTTTTTAATAAGGTTTTTGCTATATCTGGAGTTGAAAAGCAAACTTTTAGTGGGCGCGTTTTCTTCCCATCATACTTGCCTAGGCGCATTATTCTTTCTGGTTGAGGGGTAAGTGGATAAATGCTTGATAGTACTTTCATCACTTCACATCTATCGTTTTCCCTCTTTTCTTCCATATTTTCTGAATGTGGTTCGCAAATGCCAGCGATTATTATATTCTTGGCGCTCTAAACGCTCTTGAACTTCGGTCATTATATCTGCATAACTATTCGCTGTCGGTTTAGGACATGCTGATCGTAAGGGGACAGTGCTCTGAAGAGCCTGTACATCATTTTCAATACATTTTATTTTTTCTTCATTATAAGTGACAGTATTTGTTAGTTTTTGTATTTCAGACTTGAAGGTATTATTTTCTATGAGCAGCAAGTCCGTTTTCGTTTTCATGTCACTAAGTTGTTCATTGATGGATTTGATATCTGTTTTATAGAATTGATGTTGTCTGTCTGGGATTTACCAAACTCCTTTAACACTCTATAATTTCCTTTTAAATTCATTGAATTGGACCGAGAAATCATCCTCAGGCACTTCTTTTGCGTTGTGACACATTTTTATATTCATGCTCTGTTGCTGCAATGATTGACAGGTCAGGCTGGGAATTACTATTCCCACTAATAATATTCGTTTTGTCACTAGATTTGGTTGTAGGTGAACGTTGGACACTCATATTGTTGTATGTGTAAATAAATTTTCCGCTCCGCTTATCGCTCCGTTCGGTTGGTATGTGCGTGACCCTCACTATGTAATAGTTCTTTCCGAAACCAGTAGTAAATTAAAGGTAAATTAAACATGAGAATGACTTTCAATTAATGTTATTGATATTGAATAATAAACTTTATATTTTTTATTTCTATTATTTGGGTAAATATAGTAAATGCCAGCCTTTATTTGTCTTTGGACATGAAATAGTTTACGATTTTTTTTTTTTTTTTGTCCTTACCATGGGCACACTTTATTTGGAACAGCACCATTAACAGCACTATTATTAATTGGCACAATTAAGTTTAGAATTATGTAGCACTACTATTTTGAATTTTATTTGTCGAAGTAAAGAGTAAACACGTCCGCTCACTACGCGAGTCAGCACCGCACCTAAACAGCACCGCACCAAAAACAAATATTTCAAAATATTAGTAAACTGAAGTGGCAATGGGCCGACAACCGGTAGGGAGGAAAGGTTCTCGAGTGGCGGCCTCGTACCGGCAGGCGAAGTGTAGGGCGTCCCCTCACTAGATGGAGTGACGACCTGGTAAGACATGAAGGAAGTCAATGGATGCAGGTGGGTCAGGTCAGTAGACTTGTGAAGGGCTGTAATGATGATGATGATGATTTCAAAAAAAATTGTGTAGTCCACCAACACCCAATGGACCTAGAACCTTTTTAGAAATGACTGAAGGCCTATCTATATAATGTATATTATAGACTCTAACTTTGCTTTTTTACCTTACTAATATGATATATTATGCACATATTTTGTTCATATATTTACATACACTATATCTAAAGTTTTTGTATATTATATGTATATCTTAGTATGTATGTATGTATGTAAGGTATATATATATTTATATATGCCACAAAATCTCATCACTCCACGGTTGACTGGCAGAGAATGCGTTAGGCATTAAGTCCGCCCTTTGTTACCCTTGTTATTAAGGTGTCAACAAACAAGATTAAATAAATAACTAAATATGCAGCCATACTGCAGCTATATTAATAGTATAGTTGGTCCATTCATCATCATGGTCAACCATGCTCTCACAGAATACCAGTGTAAAATAGCCGCTTAATGCTGCTGTGTTTCGTATGGTAAGCGTAGAGAACCGGAGACTTTTTACTGGAAAAGAGGCATTCTATCTTAGTCCTCACGGCTGACAACGCATCTGCATTTTGATTCGCAAACGAGGATAGATGTAGATATCAATAGGCCCAACAACCACTTACCATCAGGTGGACTGTGTGCTCGTTTGTCACCCTTACTTTATAAAAAAAAAATAAAAAAAAATGATATACCGTTATTGCAGCTTTTGAAGATACGAATAAGTAAGACTTCTACTTTTATTTGAAATTATCCCAAATTGAATGTGATTTATGGGCAACAAATACGCGTACGCGCGCTCTTCTGTGTGCGATTCAATTCACAACGTTTATGCTGACCGATTGACCCTTATGAATGTGTGCGTGCGTAGGAAATAGTAGGCGTTACATATTTATGAATGACAATTAGTTAAAATTAATTAATGTGTGAGATTTTTTTTAAATTAATTTTTCTTCACCATTTGTTTATATTACCGTCTCTGCAATAAGGATGTCAGCAGTAAAAAAAAATATAACGATATATCTATATTTATTAAAATAACAATATCAACCTCAATATCACGAGGAAAAATATCGATTTATCGGTCAAATTTTGAGAGATTTTCGGTTTTAAAATAATAATGTATTTAGTTCAGTCTGGCTTAATAATATTTTTTATACAAAATGCACATTATTTTAACATATGAGAATCTTAATAAAAACGAAGATATTTCATTTTAATCATTATTCCTTTTTATTAGGCAAAATTAGAAAATATCAAAAACTAAATAGCGAATTTCTAATATTTTTAAGATCAATTTATTATTTCAGGCAAACCAGTATTCGTTCGTAATTCCAGTGAAGTGTTATCCGCACCATGCTACAACGCAAAGACTGTAATAAATTAAATTTGAAAGAAAAAAGTTTTTGATACGATTTTCGATGTCAAATATTTTGTATTAATATATCGATGTATCGGATTAAAATATATCGCCTAAAATATCGATATATTGAATCAAAAATATCGATACATCAATGTATTGATATTTTTTTAACAAGCCTACGCTGCCGGCCGGTTATTGCAAAATAACCCTGTACATTTTAATATCCAAGGAGAAGGTGTGCGGATGGTTAAGCAATAATAATTTAATATAAACTTTAGCTCGTGCGTGACAAGTGTTAGAAACGACATGGAAACATACGGTGTTATTTTGCGTCGTAACCCGCTTATGGTAATGATATTATTAGGTTTATAAAATTAAAATTAAAGAAGACTGTAATTATCTAGTCACTTGGAAATAATATCAGTTTTTATTTTATATATTGAGTCAGAATCTGTTTCATTCTAGAGACTACTGAAAAACAAGAAAACTTGGAGATTGATGCTTTTGAAGATAGACATACAGATTCGGAGAACGACTTGCCACTCATTGCGTTTGATTCAAAGAGTAAAAAAGATGGCGATGACAGAGGTAAAATAATTTATTTTAAAAAACCTGTATCAAAAAATAAAAAAAAAACATTAGAAATTTCTCTTGCATCATGTAGTTGTAGATGTACTGTACATACAAAATTTTGTTCTTTAATTACACATGAACAAACATTAGAACCAAAATGATTATTTGTAGGCCATACAATTATCTTGTTCCATGCAGGAACTGAATTCGCCAGTGGTGACCCACGGTATTCTTAAGATAAAACAGGAAAGGGGATTCACTGAATTGTTGTTAGGGCAATTAACATGTCTGAGAGAGTTGTTGTAAGCACAAGAGAATTCAGCAAGACTAAGAAGAAGTACACGAGGAAGAGCCTAAGAAACCGTCAGCTCAGAACTCATCGGGCATGCTAAATCAGATGAGATCATGCGAGAGCTGGAGCTGCAATTTGGACGGCCGGATTCAATCGCACAAGCAGAGACCGAGAAGTTACGACGACTAGCTCTACAGAAGCACCTAGAGACATCTGCACATTCGCAAGCAAAGTTAGGGGAAGTGTCGTCACATTTTGAGCATTGAAGAGAGATCATTACCTTATTAACACAGAGCTACTACGAAATACACTTGACTTTGGTAGACATTTTTTTAAACAGAGGTACTTGATGACAGCTCTAATTTAGTTTTTCTCCATTTTGATGTTATCTCTTCGATGATTCGTATTCAAATGAATGTACCTCCCGGGAATTATAGCCTATTTATTTGACCTTTTTTATGTTGATCTAGTGGGTACATAAGCAAGCAAAAAAATGTTTGTTTAAATATTTATGTGCACTGGAAATAACCGATTATCATTACTTTTAGATCACCCCTCGTATTTAGGAATACGATTTTTCATTAGGGTTTCGGTTCCATTTATGTTTCTCTCCAATGTTTTCGAATAGAGGAATAAATGTGGAATAGCGGTTTTTTACCTTTCATGCAAGTCCTTTCATTGTTGCTCGGCGTCTAGCTTGGATCGTTAAGGGAAAAAATCAGAAGCACTTGATCATTTGCAGAGGTTGTAGCTGGATTTTCTACCAAGAGGATCATCGAAACCTCATAATTTTTGTTTTCTACAGGACTTTTCAGATCACGAAGTATATCTTCACTATTTATATAAAACTAGCGGACCCGACAGACTTCGTCCTGTCAAAAAGATTTGTAATGTGGCAGTTTTTTGTTCCTACGTATTTTATAGTCGGGGCAAAAAATTCTCCTGAACAGAACCGTCACCCTGGTGAAAAAAAAATAAAACAACTTAATTATAAATAACGTGTGAATAAAAAATAATTAAATAAAACATATTATATAAGGATTTAAAAGTAATCGCTTTATTGTTAATCATGTGAATCATAATTATTAACAAAAAATAGTTTTATTATCATTGTAGTGCTTTATGATATACGATGTTTTTTGTTTGATTACCTGGCGCATAGACAAACAAATCTGATGGTTTTCCAACACGGGAACAGGCAACATACAATTGACCATGTGAGAAACATGGGTTTTCCAGATTAATACCACAAACACTTAATGATTGCCCCTGGGACTTGTTTATGGTCATAGCAAAAGCAAGCCGCACTGGAAACTGTAGTCGTTTAAACTGAAATGGCACATCAGTCGGAATCATTGGGATGCGCGGTATGAGAACATCTTCTCCTTTATACTTTCCTTTGAGTATAGTTGCTTCTATCACGTTGTTTAGTAATTTTTTTTTATCGCTAACCGTGTTCCGTTGCAAAGACGCGGTTGGTTGATATTTCGCAACATTATAACAACCGATCCAACCTTTAATTGAAGATTGTGAGGTGGCAATCCTGGCAAGTCCAGCGAGTTTAAAAATTCCGGTGGATAGTTGACTACATCATCTTGGTTAGTAGCCGAATCAACTGATTTATATATCCTCGATTCGCCTGTAATTTGTTCTTGAATTTTGAAATTTAATTCATTTACATCAATGTTTTTTGCAGCCAATATAGCTCGTTCGCTCAACCAATCATGGTTTCTGTAATTTTGAGAAACATCTGGAAACACCTTCTGAATGAGTTCATCTTTTGATCGAGTTAACTGACAAAAACTTTGAGGAAAGTTAATGCAGCCAGTCAACGTGTCTATAGGGAATTTGCCATTACCAATATCAATAAGTTGTTTAGAGAATATGTTTCCAGATTGATCATTTTGCAACTCGACACGCATATTCTTGCTTAAATGAAGTACTTTGACATGTTTCCACAAATTGGAGGACTTTAGACATGCATTGAGTTCATCTGCTGGCGTTGATCGTGGAATCACTGGCAATGTTTGACGAAAATCTCCTGCTAATAAAATCAATGCACCACCAAATCGGTTATAATTGCTCCGTAGATCTTTTAAGGTTCTGTCTAAAGCCTCCAAAGATTTTTTTATGTGCCATCGTGCATTCATCCCAAACAATAATTTTACATTGCTGCAAAACCTTTGCCATTGCAGAGTTCTTCGAAATGTTGCAGGTTGGAGCTTCATTGCTTTGCATATTTAATGGCAATTTTAGTGCTGAATGAGTTGTTCGACCACCTTCAAGCAAAGTTGCTGCAATTCCCGACGAAGCGAGTGCAAGTGCAATTTTATTTTGTGAGCGAATTGTTGCTAATATTATAGAAATCAAAAAAGTTTTTCCTGTACCACCAGGTGCATCTAAAAAGTAAATCCCGCCAGTTTCATCATTTGTTACTTTCATAAGAGTGTCAAATACATACTTCTGTTGTTCATTCAACAGTGGAAGATTTGTTTGAATTAATTCTTTCAAATTGTTGAGATCATACAGTTTTTCTCGATGCAACTCTTGGTTAAAAGCATCATGCATTGGACGATTAGGCGCGGCCAGACCTAATTGAATTAATAGTTTGTTTGATATCATCAAGCACATGTCCTCAATTGAAATCAATGCTTCATTGTAAATTTCTTCACTGATTTGTATATTTGGATTTCCATTCTATTCCGTATTTGATACAAAATATCATCACATATAATCCTTGTACTTGATCCACAAATCAATTGGGTTTGATGGGAAGCATGTAGATATGATTATTGAAAACAATGTTCGTATTTGATGAGCGTGTGATGATATTACAGCATCATTGAGAGTTTGATCCCAATGAGCGTCATTTTCTAGCAATTGCAAACGTTGACAGGCTTCTCTGTAGGATCCACACAATTCACCATCAACAGTTCGTAAATGTTGGAATGATGTTGGGCCACGCATTGACTAATAGCAGCCGTAAATAAAAACATTCATCATTGCTTGGATGTACTGAATAAATTCGACCAATCGCATCGGTGGAATATACATCTGGGTATCCTGCAACTGGTTTTCCTTGTTTCCGTCGTATAAATCTCCTTGAGGATTGATTCCAGGTATAATATTTTGGCATTTCAGAATATAACAATGTTTGTGCAAAATCATCGTTTTGGCATGTCTCAAAAAAACTGGTTAATGTCGTAGATGGTGGCTGAGCAGCTCTTTGTACTGCATTTTGTGCTGTAAAATACACTCTTTGTCCATTTTCTAAATGCACAGCTAAGTGAACAACAACAGGGTGTCTCTCATGAATAGGAAAAGAAAATATTCGCCAAACTGCTTCATTACTACTAACATAGCGGCCCATTTGGTATTGGGTAACTTCATCATTGAATTCTCTGCCCAATTCCAATCACAGCCATATCACTCCTTTGGTTACATGTTTGCAAATGTATTTAATAGATTTCACTGAATGGCAAGATTCAACGTTGATGTGTGCTTTGAATGTCTTTGATAAAATGGGTGAATATGGAACAATCCAACGATTATCTATTTCAATATCTTGTTGATTTAATTTGACAATTGTTGATTTTCCATTGTCTGCTGTCGATCGGCGACGATACAATGGATAACCGTCATTACCAGTAATTGTTTCCGATATTAATGTCCGTGGATATCGTTTTGAACATTTACCATCCATCATACACGGTGAATTTTGATTAAGAGTTCCACAGGGACCATGTATCATGTTTTTGATAACTACCTCATGCAATCCAGGATCTACTTGTACATCAGGGATTTCAGCTGATATCACTGCATCAACTTCATTTGGCCTTATCTTTTCAACCAACCAAATCAAAATGTGTGTATGTGGCAATCCTCGTTTCTGCCACTCCACAGAATACATCCAGCAGCGTGTCTCACCAAACACATAATGTTTTACGATGAAATCCATTAAAGATTTCAACTTTTGTCTAAAGACTCTGGCTGTAATATCATGACGATCAATGGGTGATTGCCCAGGAAATAACTCCTGCTTGATTTCTATCCATTGCGGATTGCATGTAAATGTGATGAACAAATCTGCTGTACCATAATGACGAACATACAACATGGCATCTTGAGCATATTCGTGCATATGCCGAGGGCTTCCGATGTATGTTGCTGGAAGAATAGTCATCCGACCGACATTCTGTGCATTTCCATCAGTATTAATCGCATCTCGAAGGTGAATATACTCTTCAGATCGGAGTTTGGTCTGATTCAACCTGATGAATGTTAATCACTCCGTTTCAATTTTAACATACATGTCAACAACATATTTGTGAAATAATCGCCGACATTTCAATATGTGATTGTCTTCATTTTCCCGAATCATTAGGCGGTATGAATAATAGTTCATTGAACTGACTTTTTTGTTGGTTTCAGAACCTGTAAATAGATTTTGTTTTAATAACATTAAAATTTAAAATTAAATTGAAATATAAAATTAAAATACATTGAAATATAAAAGTAAAATACATAATATAGTGACTGAGATATTATCGCCATAGCTAAACTAATATTTTAATTACCTGTAATGGGATTTATCATTTTTATTGAGAAATCATAGCCATCTTCACCTTGCCAAAATATTATGGGATATTGTAGTGCATCATATGAGCGGTGTGTTTCCTTTATACGTTGTAATTGATCATTCCGACGATGTAAAACAATATCACGGGATTCCAAGTTTTCTCCAACTACAACGATAGCAACTTCATCAATAGTTGGTGCATTAAAACGTCTTGCAATTTTATGATTATCAGATGGCATCAGATCCAGTGCAGTTTTAAACAATATAATCAATTGATTGTGTTCATGAAATAAAGTTTGTAATTGTTCTACAATAGACCTCTTTACTAAATTGTTATGTGCACAACGCAGATCAATTTCTTGTGGTGAATTGCCCATAAAATAAATTTGCAGGAATTTATAGTTGCTATCTGACACTGGTAACAGTGAACCTGCTCTGTGATATATTTGCCCTTGTATCTGTAAATTAAAACCAAACACTATAAAATAAAATTAATAAGCAATGTGGGGTATAAATTTATGGATTGTCAGTGATCAAACTTAAATAATATTAGTTCTTAAAAATTATATATTTAGTTGTAATTAATATCTATCTTCAATAATAATAAAAGTGTCACTGAAACTGAATCACTAAATAATATGGTGACTAAGTGATATATTTCTTAATTATTAAGCAATTGAAGATTAGTGACACATCTTAACTTAGGCGACAGAAATTTTGTTCGCTAAAATAATTATGAGTAACTGCTATAATACATACCTTGAAAGTTGGCATAAAATTTTCCCGAACTACATTTGTTGCCCCAAATGAAGTCATTTGAAAGCAATTATTATATTGTTGAATATTTGTCAAAAAAGTGTATGGAATCTGTTCCTATTCCTGAAACCAATGAGTACAATGGCTCTGGTGGTGGATCCAATGGTATCAATTTCACTTTACCATTTGCGCGCAACACAATCCATTGGCTTCGTTTTTGTATTTCAATGCCTCACAATATGAGCAAACCGAGTTCATAGAACCAATAACAACACATTGGTAGTTACTGTAGTCAAGTGACACATCGTAACTGAAAGCAGCTCGATTCAAATTTGCGCGATTATTTGTTGAATGTCGCGCTCGCGCTTCACGTGTTTGTGATATCCGAATTCTTTCACGTTCATTTCGGTCCTCACGTTCTTGTGCAGTACGATTATATCGGTAATGAGCTTGGTTTGTAGTATTTCGTGTTCTTCTACCTAAATTGCTTCGTCTTATAGGAGGCATATCAAATATAAATTATTGTGTCACTAAACACTAATTAAGTAAACACTCTGCACAATACACGATATACGAATTTGTTTCGTATATTAGTTAACAAAAGCAAACTCAGTAGATTAGGTTACAGAAAATCCAAGAAAAAAAACACAATGTACAACGGCAAATCGACATTGACAGTTTGTTGTTGTTTTCTTCTTTATTTGATTTGACTTCAAGTCCTTCAAGCCGTACCAATGTTTTATGTCTGTAAAATAGGGATATTAAAACTTTTGTTAACGCGGTTTGTATTTGACTGATGTAATGACGTGAAAACTGATGCATTTTATGTCGCGTGCCGATAGTAAAACAAAAAAAATTTAATATGTACTTTATACAATAGCAATAAAGCTCAAATTGACTACGTTTTAGTTAGAAAACGTTTGTATGGGAAAAAGAAAAGGGCTGTTTTAAGGATTTTTTGTTGTTATGTACTACTTATGCATTTGAAATATACACGCTAAGATTGCCTTTTAATTTTCTTGTACTGGAAGATATTTCAATTTATAATGAACAAAGTAGTACTTCTGTACGAATTTAATGTATAAATGGTTCTGTTTTTTGTGTGTACAAAATT
Organism: Parnassius orleans; assembly: GCA_029286625.1. NCBI lineage: Eukaryota > Metazoa > Arthropoda > Insecta > Lepidoptera > Papilionidae > Parnassius > Parnassius orleans. Next base: position 81,291 of record JAGSMP010000265.1, on the reverse strand, counting down.
ATATACATAACAAACATAAAAAGGTAAGAGCCGAAATGTTTCTAGCCTCGCACCTGAAAGCATATCTTAGGACAATTTCTATATATTGGTATTAATCTATTATCTATTGTACTATAATAAAACTCTAACACGACGTCTGTCTGAACACGCATCACGCAAAAATCTGTGAATCGATTTGGATGGGATTTTCACTGGCTGATAGCTGGGCGAAGTCGTGAAGAACAGATAGTTATGAAATAAATGTTTTTGGGGTTAAAGTTAAAGTTAAAGTTGCAGACTATACCTATATACGTTCCACTGCTGGACACAGGTCTCCTCTAATTTCTGAGAGGGTTTTAGGGCAAGGAAAAGTCCGCCAGGCTGTCCCAATGTGTGTTGGCGAACTTCACATGCCTTTGAAATTTCTTTTTCTTATTTCTCAGACATGCAAGTTTCCTCACGATATTTTCCTTCACCGTCCAGCATGTGGTATATCAGCACTTAAAATTGCAATCAAAAAATTTCATTGGTGTCAGCGGGGATCGAACCCTTATTTAGACAGGTGTTGTAAATTGTTAGGTATTGGTACGATCGCTAGCTGCGGGCTGCACGAATTCGGCGTCCGCGCGAATATTGACCCTATTGTCAGCTGATTTATTCATTTTAAATTCCACTGCTGGTTTTATGTTTAAGTATTTTCATGATATTTTTTATGAAGTTATCGTTTTATTTAGCTGTACTAACATGATGGAGCGTGAATAAAGCTAATAAAACGTTGTGAAAAGATGATTTTTTTTCTCGGGATCGATTTTCTTCCTGACCCATCATCAAAGGTATCGTTAGTACTATGGTCTGTCTTTGTTTTCGGGAGCGTTTCAAAAAACGTTTATTTGTTGTTTTTCATTATTATAGTTATTGTTGGTATGTATTATTAGTATTATTGTTGAATTGTCGGTGCCCAGACGTCTCGTACTATTAACCTGGTGATATTTTATCTGGTACAAATACGATACTTAACTACGAAATTATACACGGGATTCTCCTTATAATAGTGGTTTAAGAGAATGCACTAGCCCACAATATCATCCCCTGGTGTCGCCCAGGGGATGGAACCATGGAAATATAAACGAGATACAATCGCAGCGAACACTGACCATATTTAGAGCCGTGTGTTTCCACTTATTTAACTGTTTAGGTTTGTTTTACGAGAAGCCAAAGCGTTTGTATCGACCTATGTAAATATTAAGACCGCCATATGATTTATAAGAGCGGGTCCACAATGAAACATACATTTCTATTTTTTAACCGACTTCGAAAAAAGGAGGAGGTACTAATGACACAACCTAATGTCACACACTCGCCTCATGAGAAAGTTGACATTTTGTTGTGTGTATTGCATTATATAGATTTATGGAATGACACGCACTCTCAACAACTTGTGATATATGAAGCAAATAGGCGGTGATTTTGTACTGTCATATATTAGTGTCCACGCCATGAGTCGATCCGACGGAAGTAATTTGTGCAGGAACTCAACATTTGTGCAAATCATCATTATAATCAAAAATAGCCTAACTCTAACTAACGAGAAAAGAGCCTACTCCTTTTTAAAAGGCCGGCAACGCATCTGCAATTCCTCTGGTTCCCCTGGTGTTACAGTTGTTCATGGGCGGCGGTAGTCACTTACCATCAGGTGAACCGCATGCTCGTTTGCCCCCTCTCCTATAAAAATAATAATAATCATCATAATTGCAGCCCTTCACAAGTCCACAGCTGAACATAGGCCTCCCACAAGGAACGCCACAAGGCACGGTTCTGAGCCACCTGCATACATCGACCTCCTGCATGTCTTACCAGATCGTCACTTCATCTATTGGGGGCCGTCCTACACTCCGCCTACCGGTACGAAGATATGGACTCAAGAACCTTTTTACCCTATCGGTTGTCGGTTTTCCGAGCTATATAGCCGGCCCATTGCTACTCCAGCTTACTAATCCTTTGGGCTATGTTGGTTACTCTGGTTCTTCGGGATATCCTCATTTCTAAGTTTATCACGCAGAGTAAACCCGATCATAGCCCTCTCTATAGCTCGCTGAGCAACCTTGAGCTTCCTCATACGGCCAGCAGTGGAGGACTACGTCTCAGATCCATAAGTCATCACCGGCAACACACACTAGTTGTAAAATCTTGGTTTGAAGTTTTGAGTATATCTTAAAATAAAAACTCATGACGAGATGATGATGTGTCGTAATTTCCCGAACGCTGCCCAGCCGAGTTGAATCCGCCGATTGAAATCTCGGTCGAAGTTGGACTTACCTAGTCGGACTATTTGTCCCAGGTAAACATACTCGTCAACAACTTCGAGCGTAGTGCTCCTATAAACTACTATTTGTGCAAATACCAGTGTGCAATTATCAATGGAAAGGTGTTAAGCTCGGGGAGCGGCGAATGCTTAGTGTAGTAGAAACGGAGCTGTTCTATATTATACTAAAGTAGCTTGGATACTTCGATAGCGTGATATTGCAGCGTAGCCTATTTAATCTTACACGGGTACATTTGATAACTAAGATGAAATGCCTCTTTAGTAGTAGAACAGGTATCGTGTTCTCGTCAATATAGTCAGATACCAATCTGCATTTTGATTGTTGCGTTGACAACGCATCTACGTTTTGATAATTAATCAATTATAGATGTAGATGTCTATAGAACACATCTATTTACCATAAGATGGACTATATGCTCGTTTATCATCCTTATATAAAAAGTATTAATATTAATGTCCTTTAGACCGATGGTCACGTTTTTTTATAGAATAAGGGTGACAAACGAGCACACAATCAATCTGATGGAAAGTGGATGACGTGGCCCATAGAAATCAACATCTATCCTCAATTGAGAATCAAAATGCAGATGCATTATCACCCTGAGGACTAAGATGGAATGCCTCGTTTCCAGTAAAAAGTGTCTCCGGACATCTACACTTACCAAACGAAACTTATGGCATATTTTACGCTGGTATTCTGTGAGAGCGTGGTCTTTCCCCGGTCGAGCTGACTCATTCGTGCTGCAACCATAATATAGCTGCAGCGTGGCTATACAACATTAAACGTGTTGTTTGTAGAACCAGTAACTGCGACTAAGTTCGAAATTTAAAACCCAAACATAAACTTAATCTCAAACTACCCTCAAGCCTGCGCTACATAACCACTAAATTGCCCTCCTAATTTGTAAGTGCTACAACGCATCGTTCTATAAACGATATATGCGAAGGGCTTCTAAGGGTCGTGTTTCATAACGATCATTCTGGATGAACGGCCTTGTAACCACCTCCTTTGAATAAATCTTGCGAGGGCGTTTTAATAAGGGATACTTCGGGATACAACGGGACGGCTTATTCCTTACTTATGATTCTGAGCTCTTTAAGGGAATGGTCATTGAGACAATGATAATACTTTCCACAATTTATACAATATTATTAAGTCAAACCAAATGGGTTGAAATATTATTTTATGTTCTAATTAAATTATATTATTTTTTATATTAAATTAATATTTCTAGTGGGATCATTTATTTATCCTTATTTCATTAATAATAATAATAATTATTATAGCCGGTTTTTTTCCTTTTTACCTTAACTTTCATCGGGTTGGGTTTTTTAGTTTTAAATTTTGTTTTTATTTATTTTTCTATATTTATTGTATATTTATGTAAATTCATCATTTTATTTTATATCTTTATATAGGCCAACCAGATGAGAATACTGTATAAATACCCAATAATGGCAGGTAGTGGTAGAGCCATACTGTAATTACATTGTGGTTGTAGCACGAATGGGTCGGCTCGACCGGGGAAGGACCACGCTCTCACAGAATACTAGCAACGAAGTGTTTCTGTGTTTCGTATGGTGAGTGTAGAGAACCGGAGACCCCTTTTACTGGAAACGAGGCATTCCATCTTAGTCCTCAGTGGTGACAACGCATCTGCATTTTGATTCTTAATGAAGGATTAATGTAGATGTCTATGGGCCACAGCATCCATTTACCATCAGGTGGAATGTGTGATCGTTTGTCACCCTTATTCTATAAAAAAAAGGTAGTCCAGTAAAAATCATTCCCATCATCATATCCACAACTGGTGTAGTCCCAAACACCCTTTAATCCCATATCACCATGCTTGAATCACTATTACACTTGTAAAAAAGCTGACTGCTCACTAAAAACCTGTCGTCTCGACGGTAGGTCTAGTCTAGGAAATTCTTATAGGAGAGGGGGCAAACGAGCATACGGCTCACCTGATGGTAAGTAACTACCGCCACCCATGAACAACTGCAACACCAGGGGAATTGCAGGTGCGTTGCCGGCCTTTTAGAAAGGATTAAGCTATTTTCTTGAAGGTCCCTAAGTAGGGTAGAGATAGGTTTTCACACATCATTGTAGGTCTTTTTTGACCTCCCACGCAAAAAGAGGGGTGTTATAAGTTTGACCGCTATGTGTGTCTGTCTGTGGCAAGTAGCGTAGCTCTCAAACGGGTGAACCGATTTGTATGCGGTTTTTTTTTTAAATTTAAAAGCAGCTTTTCTAGCGGTGGTTCTTAGACATGTTTTATCAAAATCGGTTCAGCCGTTTCAAGGTCGCGTCTATGAATTTTTTGTGTCTATTTTTTGTGATTTATTCAAAATTATTTTATTAAATACATATTCCTAACTGCAGTATAAAGTTCAAATTTACCACAATAATATTACTCGAACTTAGTTTTATTACGTTTCTCCAACTTCAGAGTAAGTTAGCTGCACTCTAAGCTCACCGGGCTTCAGTTAACGGCTCCAGTTAACAGTTATGTAACCCTCAAGTAAATAGTGGATAGTTCTGACTGCGAGCTCAATGTTACAGTCAAATAAACCAACTTCAAAACTAATCACAGTTTCTACGAACGGTTCCTACCCAGTTTATGTACTTTTATATATATATATATATATATATATATATATATATATATATATATATATATATATATATGAATAAATAAACATTTGTGGAAATCCATTATATTGAAGACTAGCTGTTCCCCGCGACTTCGCCCGCGTGGAATTTGTTACGATTGGGTTTCATGGGTTTTATTCTTTTTGCGCGGAACCCTAATTCTTTTACAAAAATAAAAGTAGCCTTATAACATCAGCTATCTGCCAGTGAAAATCCCGTCAAAATCGGTTCAGCCGTTACGGAGATTAGCCGGAACAAACAGACAGGCAGACAGACAGACAGAGAGACTAAAATGTTTAAAAATTGTTTTTGTGTTATAAGTACCGTAAATACTTTCATATGCATTTAGTAAAAAGCTGTTATTTTGACATTACAAACAGAATCTTCAATTTTATTTATTTGTATGTATTAATACATAATATATATATATATATGATATAGACTCTGCAATGGCCGACCGCTAAGATTTTCGGAGGTGCTCTTCAAATAAGGGAAGACACATCATTTTATTTTAAAGATATCACAGTCATATGTAAGTTAGGTTAATCGACCGGGGAAGGACCACGCTCTCATAGAATACCAGCGTAGAATAGCAGCTCAATGCTGCTGTGTGTCGTGTGGTGAGTGTAGAGAATCGGAGACCCTTTTTACTGGAAACGAGGCACTCCATCTTAGTCCTCAGGGATGACAATGCATCTACATTTTGATTCTTAATTGAGGGTAGATGTAGATGTCTACGAGTCACAGCATTAACTTACTATCAGGTGGACTGTGTGCTCGTTTGTCACACTGTTTCTATAAAAAAAATACCTAAAAGATAAATTAATTTCACATTCTGAAGTTTGCACTGAATCATCGTGTATAAAAGATTTAGAGCCCTGATCCGAATATAATAATTTAATTAAAAACTTTAGAATATTACCTATTCATGTAAAACTTAAGTACTTAATTGCAATAAAACAAATTAAATCTATATCTATATAAGCGTCTATCTATATAATCTATAAAGGCAGTTAGAACATATTGCAAAAATATTGGAATTACAAAGTATATATATGTTGAGTATAGGGTTAATAATTATTACGGCAAGAGGACAAGAAAATATCTAGTACCGCGTATGTTTAATGAGATGTTTTCTGAAGACGAATGTGGTAATAAAGAAATATTTAAAAGGAAGTTGAAACCGTGGTTGCTGGATAATTATGTGTAATAAATAATATTGTCTAAAATAAAATTAATAGTATTAATTAATATTTCTATGTGTAATTATTAATAAGTTTAAAGATAATGAAGTATGTAAATAACATTACTAAGTTTAAATTTTATCTCCATCTAGTGGGCTACGCCCTACACTTCGTATACCAGTACGAGGCTGCCACTCGAGAACCTTTTCTCCCCATCAGTTGTCGGTTATGTGAGATACATTGCCACTTCAGCTTACTAATCGTTAGGCATTATATAGTTAGGCTATGTCGGTTACTCTGGTTCTACCGGGAATGTCCTCATTTTTAAGTCCATCATGCAGAGGAACCCCGAGCATTGTCCTCTCCATACTTCACTGAACAACTTTGAGCTTCCTCATACAGCCAGCAGTGGTGGACCACCAAGAGCAAATCTTATCCAACACTATTCCGATTCTTTTTCAATGTGAGTTAATTTTTTTAAAAATGTAGTATAATATTTTTAAATTAAATTTACATTTTATTCTAGAATAAAGGTGACAAACGAGCACACAGTCCACCTGATAGTAAGTTAATGCTGTGACTCGTAGACATCTACATCTACCCTCAATTAAGAATCAAAATGAATCAAAACGCATCTAGCGTTGTCACCCGTGAGGACTAAGATGAAATGCCTCGTTTTCAGTAAAAATATTCTCCGGTACTTTATACTTACTATACGAAACAATGCAGCATTAAACTGCTATTTCATGCTGCTATTCTGCAAGAACAATAGACCAGTTCTGTTAATAAAATTTGTGCGTACTCTCGTATCTACGAGTACGTCAACAAATAGAGTTATGAATAGATAAAAAATCACACAAAGCATCTCTCTGAAAACAGTTGCCGACAGAAACAATCAAAAGACTTTTTTTTGCAAGCTTTTAAAAATTTCAATATTTCCATCTACGCCGCCGTGAGCGCTTGGACGTTCTTTGTGATATTTCACAAATAGTAACCAATAAAATTGTTCGGGAACGTTGGAAAACAATTGATATAGACAATACGTGTAATAATAATGTTGGATCATCATCATCATCATCACAAATCTACTATTGAATATAGGCCTTCTTTTTTATAGAAGAGGCGGCAAACGAGCATGCATCACCTGACGGTTAGTGACTCCCGCCGCCCATGAACAACTGCAACACCAGGGAAATTGCAGATGCGTTATTGGCCTTTTAAAAAGTAGACTCTTTTCTTGAAGGATATCTCTTCCAAAGATTGCTACAATGTTCGATCAAAATTAGGTTTTATAGGCTGTAATTAATGAATACATGAAAGCATGAAAGAATGCCTTTCAATCTCTGTCACGGTCGTCAGTCTCAACGGAGATTAGCCATCTGCGCAGGATAAAATTATAGTGCACAAATGTGTGAGCAAGAACATGTGCACTCTTTATCTCCTCACTCCCATAGTTCAAATTTTATGACTGGAGAGAGAGATCGCAGGATCAACGGCTTTTGGTGTTTTCCGACGTACGGGCGTTAAACACTATTTTCGCCCGACACGACCGCATGAGCAGCGGTCGCGTTTCCGAATTTTACACCAACGTGGAACTCACAATGATACATGAACACACTGTCCATCTGACAATAAGTGGATGATGTAGCGCATAAACATCTACGTCTATCCCCGATTAATCCAGCCCTCAGGCAAGCCCGCTCATGACACAGGCATGCCTAGTGTAAAGATAAAAGAACTACACACCCTTGTTTATACACTCCACCTTAGTTGGTGTGATAAGACCATAGATTACGATCATATACTAGAGAAATAAGACTATTTAACTTTAATTTTGGAACGAAGTTCTTTATCATATGGTACGAATTTAGCGGACGGGGGCTAGGCGAGAAAAAGTGTAAGATTTTTGCGTCACGACCCCTTCTGACGTAGTGTAGACGGCCTTGGCGGCTATGAGGAAGCTTCATTTTAATAGACGCTAGTAATTCATTTATTTGTATTTGCTAATCAATAATATAATACGTTTATCAATAATAATATATTAGAAGCGTCAGTAGCCTAATGGCAGGGCGCGGACCGCGAACTCGAAAGGTCGTGGGTTCGAATCCGCCATTCGACTACTGTCGTGAACCACTTCTAACACAAGCATTTTAAGGTTACCAGAAGTGGTTTAAGGGAATATTAGTAATGTTTAATAGCATTACCAGTAATTTTTATAAAAAAAGTAAAAAATACCCGAGTTGTCAAATACCGGATCGATAGACACAGACATAGAGGATTTTATCAATACTCGTATCCACCATTACTCAAATTGTCGAAAATATGTAGGTGGAAATTGTTCACCAGAAACAATCCAGGATACTGTGATCTTGATCTGGAGATTATGAGGACGCTCGAGCTCCCTCCCCCACAGAGATCGCCATCTCTGGGATGGAGGTCCTCTCAGCCAGTCGTTAACCAGCATGATGGAGACAGCCTAGAATTTTTCACTAGTTACGAGGCAGCTTTTCGTTAATAGCTAATTCAGTAATTGGGCCACCCCCTACCTGAGAGCGGAACACCGTGCTTCTGATCCCACTGACGCCCGCGGCCAAGCAACCGAAAAAAAAAATACTACGAAATTCGTTCCAACCGAGTGTTCCACGACACTCATGCGTGTTTTTTTTAAAAATCAAAGTGTTGTATATATCTGCACCTTTACCTGTGTAAACAAATACATTTCATTAGGACTGAAAATGCATGCGTTGTCACCATCATAGAATACAGAAAAGAGTCTCAACTCAGGACTAAGATGGAACGCTTCGATGCTATAAAAATGTTCGAAAGTGTGGTCTTTCCCCCGTTGAGCAAGTCTATTAGTGCTGCAGTCATTATACAGCAGTAGCGTGATGAACACATAAAGAGACATGAAAATATTTAAAGATCTTTATTATAAAGTATGTAACTCATAAGAAAAGACTCAAGAACTACCTGAACGAAAGAAAAATGTTCTGATTTAAGCACAATACCCTTAATCTTTTCTTTATGGAGTTCTACAATATTCTTTGTATATTTTCTTTTGATTTCGCTAGGTTATTACGCAGACACGTGGTTGATACGTGGTAGAGCCATGCTGCAGCTATATTAGTAGTATAGTTGTAGCACGAATGGGTTGGCTCGACCGGGGAAGGACCACGCTCTCACAGAATACTAGCGTAAAATAGCAAATTAACGCTGCTGTGTTTCGTATGGTGAGTGTAGAGAACCGGACCAGAGACCCTTTTTACTGGAAACGAGGCATTCCATCTTAGCCCTCACGGGTGAAAACGCATCTGCATTTTGATTCTTTATTGAGGATAGATGTAGATGTCTATGGGTCACAGCAACCACTTACCATCAGGTGGACTGTGAGCTCGTTTGTCACCCTATCATATAAAAATCTTTTCTTAATGGAGTTTTAAAAATTCTTTGCATATTTCCTTTTGATTTCCCAAGGTTATTACGCAGACACCTTGGTAACAATGGCAGGAGACCTGAGGATATGACTTTCATCCCCTGCGAGAGCTAAAGCCCTGGTATAGGATGCAACATGTGTAGACACTTTGGCAACCTCTCATCTCAAGGGTACATCGTTTAGAACCGGGTTGGCATCAGGCGGATGAATTTGTAAGTAAGCATGTGTCTCTGAAAGATCACTTCACATTTGTGCCATAGCTGTCGAGACTATCGGTCTGTGGGTTCCACGAGCGGTGAAGTTCCTATAGGAACTCTATCCGCGACTTGTCCTCGCCGCTGGTGATGAGAGGGTTAGTTGTTTTCTCGGTCAAATATTAAATATAGTAAGAAAACCCACCCAGCGTTCTTTGTACTATACTAAGAGGAGCAAGACTATGATAATATAAGTCTAGCTTTTCAAGCTAGCTTTTAGCTTTAGTTTTTTATTTTGGTTACTAGCGACTAGCCCTCGCTTTGCCTGGGTAGGGTTTATTAATTTGTCGTTATTTAGATTTAAGATAATCAAAGATCATTTAATATATCAATTTTACTTTTTAGGGTTCCGTACCCAAAGGGTAACCAACGGGACCCTATTACTAAGCCTCCGCTGTCCGTCCGTCAGTCTGTCAGCGGGCTGTATCTCATGATCCGTAATAGGTAGACAGTTGAAATTTTCACAGAATGTGCATTTCTGTTGCCGCTATAACAACAAATAATAAAAATTAAAATAAATTAAAAATGGCTCCACTACTACAAACGTGTTTTACGATGGTACGGAACCCTTCATGCGCGAGTCCGACTCGCACTTTTTCACTCCAAGTTTTTCGGATAAAATATAGCCTAATCAATCCTGGTATTTCCCTCTATCTGTTCGTAAAGTTTCCAAAGATTAACCCGGATAGACAGATAGACTAAAATTTTAAAATGGTTATTTATGTATTAATAGCTTGTACATAACTCTCAATATAAGACAGTTATTTGGATATTACGGATAGACACTTCAATTTCATTTACCTATAACGAAAAATAAAGAGTATTTATTGTAATGAGATTACGAAAAAAAATGTAAATGTTCCATAACCTAATATATAAAAAGTATTTTTTGTTTGTTCGTATTTTATGCGCTGCCATACCGTTCATCAGTTTGCGCTAAAACTTTGTCAACTTTCTGCTTGTCCTTGCGTGAAGCTTATAGGCATGGTACAATTAACTTACAGTAGGTGGCATGCGTATCGCAACAACAAATTTATTAAGATAATTAATAGAATCAGGCGTTACTTTGCGGAAATCCATTATATTAAAATTGTAAATATTTACTTTGCCAATATCCGCGGATATATAAGCAGATATTGGCAAAGTAAATATTTACAACTTTAACAAATTTATTTGAAAGTTATATATCATTCAACTTCAATGTATGTATTATCATTCCTAATTAAACAATATAAGTCTTCCAAATTTAAAACGATATTTCCACAATTATTTCTTCTGCGGCAGCAACGCGCCGGGTAGCAGCTAGTTTCATTATAAGTTTTCGATCGTTCCCACGATACGAGATGCGGATGATGGACTATCTCACGCCACCACATTAAGGTCTATTTCTGCGCAAATAATTTCGGCAGCCACTTACGTTAATCTCTAATTACCTGGAACAAAAAATGAAGCTTGTTAATGTTTGCAAAAAAAAAACCTTTACATATTATGGATCTGAGACGTGTCCTACAATGCTGGTCGTAACAGGAATCTAAAGGTTGCTCAGCAAGCTATGCAGATGATTATGCTCGGAGTTTTTCTGCAAAACTTTGTTACGGGGATATCCACAGTAGAATCAAAATAACCCACATAGTTCAGCGGATCAGTAAGTTCTCGTATGAAAATTTTTCGAATGGCAACCTCATACAGGAAAAGAAAAGAGGTAACTCATTTCTACAAGGCCGGCAATGCACCGGCAAAATGGCGGCAGTAGTTAGTTTTATACGTGGTAGAGCCATGCTGCAGCTATATTAATAGTATAGTTGTAGCACGAATGGGTCGGCTCGACCGGGGAAGGACCACGCTCTCACAGAATACCAGCGTAAAATAGCAGCTTAATGCTGCTGTGTTTCGTATGGTGAGTGTAGAGAACCGGAGACCCTTTTTACTGGAAAAGAGGCATTCCATCTTAGTCCTCACGGCTGACAATGCATCTGCATTTTAATTCGCAAACGAAGATAGATGTAGATGTCTATGGGTCACAGCAACCACTTACCATCAAGTGGACTGTGTGCTCGTTTGTCACCCTAATTCTATAAAAAAAAAGAAGTAGTCACTTACCGTCAGGTGAGCCGCATGCTCGTATTCATTTTCTATTTTAAAAAAAACCGGGTAAGCGAAGTGTAGGATGGCCTGCCATGGAGTGACGACCTGTTAAGACATATACCTGAACCTTCAGAGTCTACTTTTGTGGCATTTGTTGAGGTGTGAATGATGATGACGATGACAAATTTTATCATGTATATAACAAATAACTATATCTAATTAACTTTACGTTGAGCGAAACGAATTGGTATATTTAGCAGCTGGTTTATTTAGAATTTAACTAATTATGCGTACATTATGCGCACGTTAACAAAATGGTTTCCCAAGTGAAAGCAACAAATATATTAGAGCCATTTATCAAGCACTCACAACACACCAGCGCCCGATACATCCGCTGTCTGTCCGTGCACACTGATTTATTTACAACGCGTGTCATGCGATAGGGAAGGGGAGTATTTTTCAGTCCAGTGGGAAAATATGGGAATCGTTGGTGCGGTTGAGAGAATTGAGAATTGGAATCCATTTTTATATACGAATTAACAACATTTAAATACAATTTCTTTTATGTTAGTTGTTTGAAGTCGGTTTTTGGCTCGCTGTAATTTCATAGAATGCGAACAATCCGGGTTCCATCCCCGTTGGCACCAATTAAATTATTAGTTGCAATTTTAAGTGCTGCTTTACCACGTGCTTGGCGGTGAAGGAAAATGTCGTGAGGAAACCTGCATGTCTGAGAAAGAAAATAAACGCATTGGGGCAGCGCGGCGGACACTTCCTTGCCCTAAAACCCTCTCAGAAGTGAGAAGAGGCCTGTGCCCAGTAGTGAGACGTATATAGGTTGAAACTTTTAAGAAAATACCCTTATAAGACTAAGGGATGTCAATTTCAAAGTCGTTTAAATAGTTCCGTTTAAACTTCATCCCTTATTTCGTAACCCTTAGAGGTTGAATATTTTATTCAAATTATATATGAGACTAGATACTTCCCGCGATTTGGGCCGCGTGGAGTTTATTACGAATGGATTTCATGGGTTTTAATTTTTTTTTGCGCGGAACCCTAATTCGTTTTCTAAAATGAAAGTAGCCTAAGTGACTCCTTATAACATCAGCTAACGGTCCAGCCGTTTCAGAGATTAGCCGGAACAAACAGAGAGGCAGACAGACAAAAATTTCAAAAATAGTTTTTTTGTTATAAGTACCGTATATACTTCCATATGAATTTAGTAAAAAGCTAATATTTCGACATTAAAAACAGACACTTCAATTTTATTTATTTGTATAGATAACTCCTAATAAATAGCCTATTTAATAAAAAAAGGATCATAAAAATTAGTTGACAATTGACCAAGATATCGCGTATCATACGCACCAAAATCAATTCGAAGTGCAAACCTCCTTATTTTTAGAAATCGGCTAAAAGCAGATGCATTGTCATCCTTGAGGGCTAATATAGGTGTTAAGACTTTTTTTCAATTTATGAGGGTGTTGTAGCTTTAGCTGATCGACGAATACTGGTCGATAAAACGTTGTTCAATCGTCGACGTCGATCGACAGCTAATCGATGTGGTTGTGGGGTCATCATCAGTATCTTTCAGAATGTATTCAGAAGAGGACGCGTTATTGTTGTCCAGTACGCTCTAGCTCGAATTATTATTACAGAAACGCAAACGCACTCTGTATGCGACCGTTTTTAAGGTCAGAGATAGCTTATTTCATCTAGACGACTGTATAATAGCGGTCGGTGGAGCGGGGCGGGTTCTGAAATAGTCAAGCAGCTCGATCGACGTCGACTAATCCAGAATGGATTGTTTTTTTTTTTTTTACAGAATGAGGGCGACAAGCGAGCACACAGTCCACCTGATGGTAAGTGGTTGCTGTGGCCTATAGACATTTGAATCTATCCTCGTTTGCGAATCAAAACGCAGATGCGTTGTCACCCGTCAGGATTAAGATGGAATGCCTCTTTTCCAGTAAAGAGGGTCTCCGGTTCTCTACACTCACCGAATACGAAACACAGCAGCATTAAGCTGCTATTTTACGCTGGTATTCCGTGAGAGCGTGGTCCTTCCCCGGTCGAGCCGACCCATTCATGCTACAACCATACAATTAATACAGCTGCAGCATGGCACTACCACGTTTAAACACATATCAATGCCATCGATATGGTAACGTGGTAGAGTCATTTGTTCTACAGTTTGTATTTGGTCAATTGTGCTGAATCCTGAGCGGAAACCTGCTTGTTCTATTGCCTGAGAAGCGTCAATTTCTCTTGTAATTCGTTTTAGTATGATAGATGTAAAGAGCTTGTACATACTTGTCAGTAGATGTAAAGAACACATATCGATGCCATCGATATGTGAGTAACAACCTAAGAATCGCTCTTACCTATTATTGCCGCCAAATAACAGTGCTGTGTTCTGATATGCAGGGTATAGAGAGCCATTATGATTACAGGCTGTGAGGCGTTACATCTTCAGAGTTGACAATGCATCTGCATCCTTTTTTGGTTGTAGTTCGTTCCAGATGTTCATGAGCTGAAGAAGCCACTTACCACAAAGTCAACAGTAAGTTTATTGTCACTTTAGTTAAAAAAACAAGTAATAAAATTTTTTTTTTTTACAATCGACTTCAATATAAATAAAATGAAAACATCATCAATGTAGTCGAAGTCAATTAAATACGCATTATTAAGGATAACTCAAAAACTAATAGTCAGATGTCGATCAAATTTATACGGGACTACATGAAAAGCACCAGCTTTCAAATAAAAATAGAATCATCAAAATCGGTGCACCTAGAAAAAAGTTCTTAGGTAACACACATAAAAATAATACAGTCGGATTTAGAAAAGATGAAGTATCTCGTTACCAGTAAAAGGGTCTCTCCTCTTTTTGTCGCTTAACATAACAAACACATTAGAATAATGTTATTTGACGCCAGTTACTCTGTGAGAGCGTGGTTCTTCTTCAATCGGGCCGACCTTTTCCTGCTGCAGTCATGATGAGTTGCCGAGTTTTCCTACCACGTACTCGTACTAAATATTTCCATTACACAGTGGAAAGCTTAATAACATAACTGGCTTTGTGTTTACGTGAGCGTCTTTGACCCATTAATTGAAAGATTTCATCGTCACGTCTCGGTGTTGGCACGTTTTAGCCCTCAACAAATCATTTATCCTCTAGGGTGTTACGCGTATCTCTTACTAAAATGTTCCTCAAATAAAGGTTTAATATTTTTTGTACATTATGGTGGTGTTAAAAGTAAATAAGATTAAGAACAAGTATACTGAGAATTAAAATGCAGATGCGTTGTCACCTCTGAGGACTAAGAAGGAATGCCTCGTTTCCAGTGCATAGGGGTCTGCGGTTCTGTACACTCACCATACGAAACAAAGCAGCATTAAGCTATGGTATTTTAAGGGGAACGTTTATCAGATTAGCCTGAATATTTATTGGCTATTTTAATTAAAATTTCAGTTTTATCATTTTTCGTTCAATTTATGTTATTTAATTTCATCTCAATCGGTAATAGTGGCGGTGTAAGAATATCCACTACCCTATATGCTTTCGTATGTGCAGTTAGGAACCAAATGCCGAGGAAATCAAATCATGAGATGGGGAGCAGCGTCTTCCTAATAACGACTTAAAATATAAAAAAAACTGCGGTTGCAAAGCGTGGCAACTATGACAAATATCCACCTATGAGGCAATCTATGGGGAGGCCTATGTTCAGCAGTGGACTAATAGGCTGTAATGGATGTATGTATAGAAGATAATCTACCAGGAGCACATGACCCACTGAGAGGTGAAATTGTTAAATCAACAGTAACATTACAACTATGACAAAATCCCCCTATGAGGCAATCTACGGGGGAGGTCTATGTTCAGCAGTGGACTTTTACAGGCTGTAATGGATATATGTATAGAAGATAATCTACCAAGAGCACATGACCCACTGAGAGGTGAAATTATTAAATCAACAGTAACATTACAACTATGGCAAATATCCCCTATGAGGCAATCTATGGGAAGGCCTATGTTCAGCAGGACTATATAGGCTGTAATGGATGTATGTATAGAAGATAATCTACCAGGAGCACATGACCCACTGAGAGGTGAAATTGTTAAATCAACAGTAACATTACAACTATGGCAAATATCCCCCCTATGAGGCAATCTATGGGGGAGGCCTATGTACAGAAGTGGACTTTAATAGGCTGTAATGGATGTATGTATATAAGATAATCTACCAGGAGCACATGACCCACTGAGAGGTGAAATTATTAAATCAACAGTAACATTACAACTATGGCAAATATCCCCCCTATGAGGTAATCTATGGGGGAGGCCTATGTTCAGCAGTGGACTTTTATAGGCTGTAATGGATGTATGTATATAAGATAATCTACCAGGAGCACATGACCCACTGAGAGGTGAAATTATTAAATCAACAGTAACATTACAACTATGGCAAATATCCCCCCCTATGAGGCAATCTATGGGGGAGGCCTATGTTCAGCAGTGATAGGCTGTAACGGTAATTTAAAGGTTCTGTCAAATCATTTTCCATCCAATTTATTTCGTTTAATTACGTCCAAAACTATCATGTTATTACTAAGTTAATTGTTGAACAATAATCGAACCGTCCACTTACCCTAAAGCAATGTAATATGTACGTACTAATTACAGTGCTATGCTCAACTTGACATCAAAGCTTTGAACAAATCAAGCTGATTTCAGTCACTAGATAACGTTGACTTTGATATATTACTCTGTGGAATTGCTCACTGTAATTAATTGCTTTAGTAAAACCTTCTAAGCGTTTAAACAGCGCTCTTTTTGTATTTTTAATGTTCTTTTTTGACCACGATATACGTGCTAAACCACGCTGCTGTATTATGGTTGTAGCACAAATGGGTATACGTGGTAGAGCCATGCTGCAGTTATATTATTGTAGCACAAGTGGGTTGGTTCGACCGGGGTAGGACTACGCTCTCACAAAACACTAGCGTAAAATAACAGCTTAATGGTCATGCTCATCTGCCTCCTCTTCCATAAAAAGATGTCTCGCATCTTTGACACTGCTGCAAGCCACCAGTCTGGGTATTTTTTATAGATTAAGTGTGACAAACGAGCACACTGTCCTGCTGATGTTAAGTCGATACTGTGGCCCATATCATCTAAAAAGTCTTCAGGGGTGACGAAATGCATTGTCACCCCTGAAGACTTAAATGGAATGCCTCGTTTCCACTTAAAAAAAAGTTTGTGTTTACTTATGTACGCACGTAAGAAGTTATAATTCTTTAGCGTAACAAAACAAAAATAACTAAAATAAAACACGTTTTATAGATTCATATATATTTGAATAACTATCATGAATATAGTTATCAGTTCTCACGAAAACCTGACAGTTGACAGACAATTACCAACTGAAGATGTCGCGTTTAGGTTTCGGTGTGCGTGCGCATCGTAACAACTTCATGGTGTCGTTTTTAGCTGTCGGCGTGCGCGCGCATTTTAAAAAATTCACTCTCATAATTCGCCAAAAGAAGTATAACTTCAAAAAAGGTCTCCGGTTTTGTACACTCACCATACGAAACACAGCTGCCATTTTACGCTGGTTTCTGTGAGAGCACCCCCCTCCCTAGACTCCGGTTAAGCCAACCTGTTCGTGCTACAACCATAATATAGCTGCAGTGTGGCTCTAATACGTATAACATTTTATTACATTACAGCTCAAATTACCGGGATTCATACGATTTTTTATTTCCTACAGTCGCCTCTTAGGATACTCACGGGATGAAATAGGGTAATGAATTATGTTTTATAGCAGCAATGAAATTATTAATTGCAATTTTAAGCGCTGATTTATCACATGCTGACGAAAACTAAGGGTTATAGTATGGTATGGCTTAGACCAGGGTTTAAGCCATACCATACTATACGGAATTCTTATTACAAGAGTAATAGAGAGAGAGAGAGAGAGAGAAAGAGTATAACATTTAATTTGGTAATTTTTATAGAAAAAGACGTTTACATTCAGTGGTGAAGCTAGGCTCCAAACTAGGGCAAGCCCAAGATATGGTTTTGTTGTTTTAGCAGTTTTATTAAAATTTACCTTTCTTTCTCGATTGTACCTTTTCTCGCCGATTAGCACTTTAACACACTTCAATTTATGTCTAGGAACACTATTATCCTCCATTTTCACTAAATATCTATAAAATAGCATAAATTTTCAACTCGCCAAATTTATTCGCTCAAGTAAACACACAGAGTAAACAATGAAATGTGAAGTGAACTTGCAAAGGTTCCTTGTTCCGTGCAAAGGGCTTTTGGCTACGTACAAATTGCTATATAAACAATCGTAGTTATTTTTATTTATGTTTCATTATAGAACATTTTACCACAGGTTAGAAAGGAAGCCCGGTAAAAGCCCACGCGTGCGAGAGAGACGACTAATTTTATGACAACTTAATCGCGCAGTTTTGCCGCGTGTTGACGTTATAAGGCCTGTGTATATACAGTAATCTATGGCCTGTGTAGAACAGGTCAGCGACAGCGACAGAGAAGCGCGGGATATTTGAAATAGTTTGAAACAGTTTACGAGTTATTTTATTAGTTGATATTATTGATTGAGCAGTTTGATAGGGCAAGCCCGGCTTCTCGGCTTCTATGGAAGCTTCGCTACCGTTTACATTTACCCTTAAATAAGAATCAAAATACAGATGCGTTGTCACCCTGAGGACTGAGATGGAATGGCTCGTTTCTAGTAAAAAGGGTCTCGCTTAGCTTAGTTTAAATAGGATTTCATATTATTGCTAAACGAGGATTAACCCTTTAGCCTTGACTATCTGTGGTCCTGAACGTTAACCAGATGGCCCTTAGTTTAACTCTGTTTTAAATTCAACATATCATGGAAGATTCTATTTCATCATAAAAGTATGATTTGCTGACGTTATAGTTTGAGTTTTCGCGAGTCAATCATTTTCCATGCTAAATTAGAGAGTGATTATTGTAGTTGATGATTATAGATCATCCACGTTTTACGTGGTAGAACCATGCTGCAGCTATATTATGGTTGTAGCACGAATGTATCGGTTCGACCGGGTAGGACTACGCTCTCACATAATATCGGCGTGAAACAGCTTAATGCTGCTGTGTTTTGTATGGTGAGTGTAGAGAACCGGAGACCCTTTTATTAGAAATGAGACATTCCATTTTAGTCCCCAGGGTGACAACGCATCTGCATTTTGATTTTTAATCGAGGATAAATGTAGTTCTACGGGTCACAGCATCTATTTACCATCAGGTGGACTGCTCGCTTGTCATCCTTATTCTAAAAAAGTTTGATGTATGTCAAAAATTTGCATGATATCGACTTGCTTCGTCTTAATCTAGGCTTGTAAATCAACAGAACAGTAAAAAATATTAATTTTGAAAGTTACAGGCTTGGAAACATCCGTATTTTAACACAAATATTAACGCAAGTTTGAGCGTAAATAAATAACATCAAGTATGAAAATTCCAAAGTATTTTACATACAAGCATAGTATATTTATTCAAAAGTTAAATTAAGTTAATTTTCAGAAGACATTCAGCAAATTTTTCATAAAATTCTTCTGCAAAGGACTGTACATAATTTTTCCGCACGTTTTGGTACAAACGTTATGAAATTGTGACAGCTCAGTTCAACAATATTCCTCATTAACACTTCTTACTATACATACAAGCGCACACACACACACACACACACACACACACACACACGCACACACACGCACGCACACGCATGCATACACACACACACACACACACACACACACACACACACACACACACACACACACACACACACACACACACACACACACACACGCATACACACGTATACACACATACAAACACACACATATTCACACACCACATACACCAAAATGTTCATAATTTGTTTTGTATATTATAATTTAATAAGATACCTAATCGTTAGTCCATACTGAAATTGTTACAGTAATATACTGTATTATAACCTAGACTAAGTTATGGAATAAAGAATTTAGAATTTGATTCTGTCGTGAATTTGCTTAGTGTTGAGTTAGGTAAAGTTATTTGAAAATAAAGAACAAAAAAAACAATACGTTAGGCTACGCGCGCAAGGCTAAAGTCATCGGCCGGTTAAACTATCGGTCAGATTCAATATAGATATTTAATTTATAAGCGCGAACGGACACTAATCAAATCGGCCGGTTTTAAAATCTGTGATAAGACGCCCTAAAGTTATTATTTCGCGTCAACATTGATGAAATAGACATCGATTCAAAAATATTACCTTTTGTTAAAGAACCCTTCTAAGGATTTTAGGACCAAATAAATGGTCCCTTCCTCGTCTCGCATATACTAATGGGTGCACACAAAATTTATTTCGGTGTATAATAAAATAATAAGAAACTATTGACATAATATTATATAATTTAAAATTAAAAATTTTGTACAAACGACTCCAATATAATTATATTATTAAGGATAACTCAAAACTACTGGTCAGACCTTGATCAAATTTATATGGGACCACATGAGAAGCACCAGCTTTCAAATAAAAAAAGAATCATCGAAATCGGTTCACGTAGAACAAAGTTATGAGGTAACACACATAAAAAAAAACATACAGTCGAATTAGTACCGTCTCCTTTTTGAAGTCGGTAGAAAAAGAAGGACACAAACATACGCTATTTCAATGAAATCCATATTGCACTGTCCCGGTAAGAAATTGTTTCACCCGACGAATCAAATGTTCTATATTTTAGTATTCCCGTTAATCAAATACTAAATGTAATTAGCGTGTAGTGGCGGTGTAAGAATATCCACTACCCCATATCATCCCGTAGGTGTCGTAAGAGGTGACAGACGGAAACAAATCAGGAGTTGGGCAGCAACGTCTTTCTAATAACGATTAAAAACAAACTGCGGCAACAGTCCAGCAGTGGACTTTAGTAGGCTGTAACGGTAACGATAGCAGTGTTTAAATAGAATATGGAATAGGCGAAACGGCTGTACGTACTTTTCAATATACGGGGATAAACAAAGCTAACTCCTTAACTCGGGCTGATTTGAGATTTTATTGACAGAAAAATTCAACTGATTTTAGCCGGACCCGGATTCGAACTCGGTGCCACATGACAACTAGCACAGCAGTCAGTCATGTACAATAGTATTAAAACTTCAGTTTTGTAGAACTCAACTAATATGATATGAGATGACCTACATTGTGCAGTATTTATTGTTGTTAAAACAATTGTGTTGTGTGCATAGCCGTGTGATGACAGACACACACACACGCACACACAAACACACATACACACCCACACTTTTTTCTTCTTCCATATTTTAGAGTATATTGTACACGGAAAATAAGGTAATTTAAAGGAATAGAAACTGCCTTCTTACATACAGAGCAACCTAGTTTAGTTGTCAGGGCATCAATGAATTATATTGTATTCTGTGTTCAATAAAGTATTATTATTGTTATTAATTGATGGTGACATTTTTTATAGGATAAGGTGACAAGCGAGCACACAGTCCACCTGATGGTAAGTGGTTGCTGTGGTCCAGAGACATCTACATCTATCCTTGTTTGCGAATCAAAATGCAGATGCGTTGTCAGCCGTGAGGACTAAGATGGAATGCCTCTTTTCCAGTAAATATGGTTTCCGGTTCTCTACACTCACCAAACGAAACACAGCAGCGTTAAGCTGCTATTTTACGCTGGTATTCTGTGAGAGCGTGGTCCTTCCTCGGTCGAGCCGACCCATTCATGCTACAACTGTACTATTGATATAGCTGTAGCATGGCTCTACCACGTATGAAAATAACATATGCTAACGCATAACCCCATTTTGTGTCATAAGTGGCATAATACCATCTTATGCCAGATAAAATACCCAGGCCAGCAACGATAAGCATCATCAGAGTTGCGAAATGTTCTCTGAAATCGTCAAACCGCCTGCCCAGTGTGATGATTAAGGTAGACATACTAACCCAGGAGAAGCCCATTTTCAGTAAAGTACTTTAACAGGCTGGTGATGATTATCCATTAATCCATTACAGCATATGGTAAAATGCATAAAGATCCAATGCTGAAAATAAGTCTCCCTCATAAATTGCCTCATGGGTGGATTTTTCACTCAAAGTAATAAAAAAACTGCAACTGCAGTTATTGGAACGAAGTACTTTATCGGACGGTACGAATTTGTCGGATGGGGGCTAGGCGAGAAAAAGTGTAAGATTTTTCCGTCACGGCCTCTTCTGACGTGGTGGAAACGGCCTTGGTAGCTATAAGAATAATATCCATCTCCCTCGCACTTTTTCTTATCTTGCCATGAAAGAAATATTATTTTATTTTAAATGACGCTTCATTTTAATAGACGCTAGTAATTCATTTATTTGTATTTGTTAATCAATAATATAATACGTTTATCAATAATAATATATTAGAAGCGTCAGTAGCCTAATAGCAGGGCGGGGACCGCGAACTCGAAAGGTCGTGGGTTCGAATCCGCCATTCGACTACTGTCGTGAACCACTTAACACAAGCATTTTAAGCTTACCAGAAGTGGTTTAAGGGAATATTAGTAATGTTTAATAGCATTACTAGTAATTAAAAAAAATCTGCGAAAAGAAACTTCGTTCCAACCGAGTGTTCCACGACACTCACGCATGTTTTTTTTTTATTTTAAATTGTTATTAGGAAGATGCTGCTGCCCATCTCCTGTTTCAGTTTCCCTCTGTCACCTCTTACGACACCCACGGGATGATATGCGGTAGTGGATATTCTTACACCGCCACTGCACGGTTAATGATAATGAAAAAGAAGAAAGACTATTGTGACTGAGCTCCGAACTCAAATATTCTAGAATACCCCTCCGTGATGACAATGGAAGGTTTATGATGGTAGGATAATTGTAAGCTCTTGGCTTTGATAAATTTTCCTGATTTTTAATAAGGAAAAAAGGGTGAATAGTAAACACATAGTCCACCTGATGGTAATAAGTCCATAAATAAGTGTAGACGACTTATCTTGGAATAAGAATCAAATTGCAAATGCAACCATATTGGTTGGGCGTGTGGTCTCATCAATGACCATACGAAACACAGTAGGGGTCTGTTCTCTCTGCGACTCCTTTCCTGCTGCACATCCAATGACCTACTTCTACCATATATTGTTGGGTATGTAGATGACAGCATAGTCTCAGAGAGATTTATGTCCAGTGCAATAGATGTAGGGGCAGTAATACGTTCATTCAGAGGTCCATGGTGGAGCAGATAAATGCGACTTTAAGTCTTGTCTCCCAATGGCGTGAAGACAATCTGGTTTTCAACGCCGCCAAAACGTAGGCCTGTCTGTTCTCCGTTGGTTGCCATTTCAAATCTTCGCACTAAGCGCTACAAGTCATTTTTTATAATGCGCACATGCAAGGAGCGGCATGCCCTGCCGGCGTCTGTTTTTTCCGACTGTGTGTTACCTGAAGCTCTTCAAGGTGCGTGTTAACAGGCTTCTCCTGGGCAAACTCGCTCCATCGTAGACCTCATCTTTACCCTCGGGCCAGATGGAGGTCAAGAGTGAGCCCATTATTAATTTAAAAAAAAACTGCATAATGCTGCTATTTCACGCTGGTATTCTAAGCGAACGAAGTCCTTCACAGTCGAACGACCTTTTCTTGCTCCAGCCATTATAGACATAGAAATATTTATTATTTATTTATTTATTTCCACCAACAATATACATTCAGAAAACAACAAAAATATGTGCTTACATCTGAAACAATACTATTGTTAGGTGAAAACTGGTGCTAAACTAGGTAAAACCTGTATCTTAGGTGTATGTATGTTTTACTAGCATCAATGCACTCACAAAATATACATTTAGAAGTGAATAAAACATAAAAACATACAAGGTGGGTGGAAAACATAAAAATAAATCTCAGCAAGAGGAGTGATGTGATGCCAAAAGGATATATATATATCTATATAATATGTTTGTTAAATTTATATGGATAGTATTTATGAAATAACTGCCACTACACGTGAAATAATGATTTTGAGATGCTAAAAGGTGTATTTTAATTGAGCTTTAAAACCGTTTACAGATTTAGTTTCCGTATAGGTGGTGGTGAATTGTTCTAACATTTAGTGGCCATGTATATAAAACTGCCACGAAACGCGGCTGTTCGATATGGGGTTCAGTATTGGGGTAACTGTTCCAATGCTTCGACCATCATCTGCTCTTCTCCATTTTAATTTCTGAAAGAGGTATTCCGGTCTTTCTGATTTTATGCATCCGAAAAGAAGCGTAGCTAAATGTAAATCTCGTCTCAATGACATTCTTAATATGTCCGACTTATTAAGATACGGATGTACATGATGATATTGAGTTTTATGAAGATGTACCTGCACATGCGTTTTGGACCCTTTGTATTGATCTATTTGTTTTAGCAATAACCTAGGACCATACAGTACTTACAGTATCTGCATACCCAAGCCTTGAAAGTACGAGTGACTCATAGACGTAGGCGAACACTCTCACTGAGATAATCACGCACTTGGTACAGTATTTTGAGCCTATAAAACAGTTGCGTGTGATCTCAAGTACATGATTCTCAAAGCGAAGACCCTGGTCCATAAGCAATCCTAGATTACGAGTCTCACTTACACGTTCCACTGGTTCTCCACGAATGCTTATAACAAATTTCGTTTTCATTATACGGTCGACCTGTCCTTTGACCCTAACAGCATGAATTTGGATTTGCATGGGTTAACCATAATGAGATGTGATGCAAACCTCATTTATTTTGCTACTGCACTTTCTACGTCGTTAGGAAAAATGGCGGAAAATCTGTATATCATTACCGTATAGGTGGAACTTGCAGTGTTTTATATGGCGACATACGTCTGCTGTATATAAAATAAGATAAGTGGACCAAGTATAGAACCTGAGGTACCCCTAGTTACAGGGCATGGAGACGAGCACATCTGAGTACCATCGTCCTTGTTAATTGTTACTATCTGTGTCCGATTGATAATAGCTGTCGAACCATCGTACAGCGGGCACCAAACCATAATAACTCATTTTGATAGTAATAAAGGAATGTTTATGGCATCAAATGCCTGGGAAAATCAAGCAAGACCAGTAACGTGCCTTGTCCAATGTCTTGTGATGTCAAGATATTGTCAACTACGTCCATTAAGGCTGTTGATGTACCATGTGCCTTCCTGAACCCGGATTGAAAAACAGGTAATATACTATTATACTCTAAAAAGCTGAAAGTTGCATACACACGATTTTCTCCAGTACTTTAGATAAAAAGGTAGAATACTAATTGGCCGTAAGTCCTTTATATCTGACATTTTTTTTTGCAGTGGCTTAACTATGGCTGTTTTCCAGGTGTCGAGAAAAGTAGATGCGAAGTGACGCGTTTATAATAGCTGTAATAACTTTGTGTGTACGTGAAGTGAAAGTAGCAACATTTCAAGAGAAATTCCGCCACTGCCCAGCGCATTTGATTTTAGTGTACGTATGACTTTTGAAACTGTGGTTTCACAGTGGGCTTTCACCAAAAGATACGTTTCCAAAACGATAAAATTCGTAATAAGTAAGATTCGATTTTGGTGTTACATTTTTCCGGGTAGCGTACAAAAATGAGAGTTTAGTCTGTCCGGGTTTCGTAAGTGCTCAGGGAATTCAGTAACACGATGTTTGGCTCACAGCTAAATTAGAATAACGTTTCTAGTTCTTACAGAGAGCTTTAGAGCTATTCAGATTACGGTTTATATACTGATTGAAATACGTACTCTTTTAATTTAGTAATGCTTTAATTACATAACTCTTCAGATCCCTGTAGTTATTTTTATGCTTGCTCAGTCCAGACGAGCGATAACGCTTAAAAGCTTCTTTGCGTAATTTCATCGGCTTACGGATAGTATATGTGATCCAGGGGTATGTATTTTAATACGAGTACTTTTGATGGGCGTGGCAATCAAAAAGAAAAATTATGGCGTTGTTAAACTTATATACTTCGGTATGGCGGTATCAATCATACACTTAAATCATGGAGTCGATTTCTCACACCATTCGGCTTTAAATAATGCGCTGACTGCTATTGCTCCTAAACACGCAAGCATCGTTAAAACTAGATCGTTGTCACCCGATTGTACATTTAAATTCCCATTTTTCAGACGTTCATGCAAATTCCCAGCATGAGCTTGCGTGCGTTGTTCACATCAAATGGCAAAATATTACAAAGTGAAATTATGCAGTTGTATATTTTAAAATAATTGAAAGGTATATTCCTAATGGATTTTGAAAATTGAATATTTTTATTATTGACTAGCGATCCGCCCCGGCTTCGCACGGGTGATTTAAGGATCTCGGCAACAGCGCCACCTACGGGGTTAAAATGTGAATCTAAAGCACCCAGGGACTCATTCAAACACACATAATAAACTTCATCAATGTCGCTCTAGCCGTTTTTGCAAGACTAACGGACAGCAATTGATACATAAATATAGAGATAGACCGTGTAGTGGTGATGTAAGGATACCCACTACCTTATATCATCCCGTGGATGTCGTAAGAGGCGACAGAAGGAAACTGGAACAGGAGATGGGCAGCAGAATTTTCCTGATAACAACTCTAAATAATAATAAACTGCGGTTGCCAACCCGCTTGCCAAGCGTGGCAAATATGGCAAAATCCCCCTATGAAGCGATCTATGTTCAGCAGTGGACTTTTAGAGGCTGTAATGGATTATTGATAGATTGACATCATGTTTGTGGCTTATCTGATAGAGGCTGATCTAGCCACGTCTACTGACTTTGACTTGACCATCCATCTATAGGCTTTTCCACAGTTGCCATGCTTGGCAAGTGGGTTGGCAACCGCAGTTTATTATTTTGAGTTGTTGTCAGGAAGGCGCTGTTGGTCATCAACTATTTCAATTTTTTTTTATAGGATAGGGTGACAAACGAGCACACAGTCCACCTGATGGTAAGTGGTTGCTGTGACCCATAGACATCTACATCTATCTTCAATAAAGAATCAAAATGCAGATGCGTTGTCACCCGTGAGGACTAAGATGGAATGCCTCGTTTCCAGTAAAAAAGGTCTCCGGTTCTCTCCACCCACCATACGAAACACAGCAGTGTTAAGCTGCTATTTTACGCTGGTATTCTGTGAGAGCGTGGTCCTTCCCCGGTCGAGCCGACCCATTCGTGCTACAACTATACTACTAATATAGCTGCAGCATGGCTCTACCACAATTTCCCTCTATCGCCCATATGTGCTCTTACGACACCACAGGACGATATGGGGTAGTGGATATACTTAAATCGCCACAACACGGTGTACTTGACTACCCACGGTAAAATAATACACACCCGCGTGGTAAAGTGGTTGCACTGGATGGGTTTGACGAGCCCACTTGGTGTAATTTGGACTACGCGGTCACGCCGCTGATACAGCAGTGGCACGGAGTGCCATATCCAGAGGAAAACGTGTGAAGGGTGGACTACAATCACCAAACATACGTCGTTAAGGCATACGTGAAGCATTTATTTTGCAAACGATAGTCATTCTATTCTTATGTTTGAATATCATGCGCCCCATTGTTCTTGTGTCAGCCAACTGAACCCGGTGTAACTTAGCTCTCCCCCGCCGTAAATCAGTGAAGGGCGTTATTGCTTCCGTGACCTTGAAATAAACGATATACGTGAAACACTAGGCGAAACGCGCAGCATATATGATATACTTTTACAGTTGCAAGTTGTTACAGAGGCGCCTCAGTCGGTGAATCACTTCAATATTTCGCAACGTGTTTCATTTCGGTGGCTTCATATATTGTCCTTGGCCTTTCGAAGTGATTTTAGGCGTTACGAAACAAAGGATACCCTTGATTCGAAAGGGATGAAAGGGTTTAGTAGTGGATTTTGTAGCTCGAATAGTCGAAGCCGAACCGTACGTCAAACGTTGGGTATTTGGGCAAATGGAAAAATGACAGTTCAATAAATCTTCTACGTCGACTTTTATCAGTCCATAGCTGAATAAAGGTGGTATTATCCACTACCCCATATTATCATGTGGGTGTCGTAAGAGGCGACAGAGGGACACAAATCAGGAGATGGGCAGCAGCGTCTTCCTAATAATGACTAAAAATATAAAACTGCGGTTGCCAACCTGCTTGCCAAAAGTGGCAATTATGACAAATATCACCCCTATGAGACAATCTATGGTGGAGGCCTATGTCCAGCAGTGGACTTTAATAGGCTGTAACGGTAGCGGTAACGGTAAGGCATTTTGAAAGAAAGAAAGGAAGAATGAAAATTTCCTTATTTCTTCATAAAATGCATTGGGTTATAACGATATATTTAATAATAAAAGTTAAAGTTAAAATTACAGCCTATATACGTCCCACTGCTGGGCACAGGCCTTCTCTCACTTCTGAGAGGGTTTTAGGGCAAGGAAACGTCCGCCGCGCTGCCCCAATGCGTGTTGGCGAACTACATATGTCTTCGAAATATTTTTTTCTTAATTCTCGGACATTCAGGTTTCCTCACGATGTTTTCTTTCACCGCCGAGCACACGGTAAATCAGCACTTAAAATTGCAATTAACAATTTAATTGAACCCGGGTTACTCGCGTACTGTGAAATTTAGAGCGAGCGCTTAGCCCTTCAGCTACCACAGCTCTATTTAATAAAACATAGATGAAACTAACCCAAGGGAATGGTGGTTTCCTACCTGTCTAAGAGTCCATTTGGATAGGCAGTGGGCACCACTCTCTCACCTATTTCTACGGCCAAACAGCAGTGCCTGCACTGCTGTGTGGCTGTCTGAAGAGAAGAAGAGAGCTAGTATAATTTACAGGCTATGAGACGTTCCATCATAGCCCTCAGAGGTTTTGTATGAAGATGGTTGCAGATGTCTATGGACAGCAATAACCACTTATCATCTGATGAACTGTAAGTTCGATTGCCAGTTTAGTTTTATAAATAATTATAACTTTTAACAAAAAGTAAAACCGACTTCAAATTGCTAAAAAAGAGATTTTTAATTTTGGCACCACCATTGAACTATAATATTTAATAAAAAAAAGAATCATTAAAATCGGTTCTCAATCTGCGAAGATATCATATGAAATTCCTTAAACAAGAGTCCAATATGAAACTTTTTCCCCTATTTTCCACCCTTGGGGGCGGAATTTTTTCTTCAAAATTTAGTGGGACTATCCTTGAGGTAAAAATTATTTAATGAAAAAAAAATCATTAAAATCCGTTCTTAATCTGTGAAGATATCAATTAACATACATACAAATAAATATCATACACTCAAATTGAGAACCTCTTCCTTTTTGAAGGTGGTTAAAAGGAGGTGATTGCTACTAAGCTAATTCTATTATGGTTTGTACAATTTATTGTGCAATAATGAAAAATGAAAATGAAAATGAAAAATTGTTTATTTCTTTAAAAAGATCATACATTATATTGGTATGGGAGTAAGGGATATCCTTTTAAGTAAATATATGCTCTTCTATAGCAAGAATTAAATAAACACAATAAATTAATAAAAGAAATACAAGAAACTAAGCATATATTTAGTTAATGAGGGTTTTATATAAGAAGGAGTTTATGAGTTTGAGTTCAAGGTGCACGCTTGTGTGTGTGTGTGTGTGTGTGTGTGTGTAAATTGTTCTTAAAAATGTCCGCTGAGTTTTGTACTGGTTCTTCCCAGGATTGAGGTATTTTCCGTACTAATGATATATTTTAATGTTGGTAATTAAATCAAATGTCAATTGTAATGTCAAAATAACAGCTTTCTACGAAATGCATATGAAATTATATACGGTACTAATAACAAAAAAACTATTTTTTAAATTTTTGCCTGTCTGTTTGTTCCAGATAATCTCCGAAACGACTGGACCGATTTTGACGGGACATTCACTGGCAGATAGCTGATGTTATAAGAAGTAACTTGGGTTACTTTTACTTTGGAAATATAATTATGTTTCCGCCCATAAAAAATAAACCCATGAAATATAATCGTAATATAATAAACTTCACCGCCAAGCCGCGGGGAACAGCTAGTTTTTAATAAAAAGCACAAACCGACTTTAAGAGATAACAACAAGAATGTCGTCTGAACAGTTACATCAAGATCTTCATCCCCTATTCTTCTTTAAATCTATGTAGGGTCACCCCTGAAGTATACCATAATATATAAAAATTGAATCGATATGATCGACCGATATAAACCAACGGATTAGTAAGCTGAAGTGGCAATGGGCTGGACATATAGCTCGAAGAACCGACAACCGATAGGGAAGAAAGGTTCTCGAGTGGCAGCCTTGTACCGGTAAACGAAGTGTAGGGCGTCCCCCCGCTAGATTGAGTGACGATCTGGTAAGATATACGATGGATGCAGGTAGTTTAGAACCATGCTTTGTGGCATTCTTTGTGGAAGGCCCATGATCAGCAGTGGACTTGTGAAAGGCTGGTGAACATATATAAAAACATTTGTGACGTGAACAGAACCTTCTCTTTGTTTGAACTCGGTTAAAATGACTTTCAGTAAGTATTATTTATAATCTATATTGAATAAAAAATTCTGTTTCTTATTGATCGGTTTGTATCAGACATCGGCTGAATAAATGTCGTATTTTTATATAATAGGGCGACAAATACGAACACAGTTCACTTCATGATAATGAATGCTCTGGCCCATAGACACCCACGTCTATCCTCGATTAATTAAATAAAATACGGATGCGTCGTCACCCCCGAAGACAAAGATCTCCAACAAAAGGGTCTCCGATTTTCTATACTCACCGTACGAAACACAGCAGCAACGAGCTGCTATTTTACGTTGGTATTCTGTGAGAGCGTGGTCCTTCTCCAGTCGAGCCGACCCATTCGTGCTACAACCATAATATAGCTGCGTCATGGCTCTACCACGTACTAGGCAACTATAACTTCGATTACCATTGCAATTCTAAATGGCATATTTAAGCATTATTAACCAGTACTATATAGTGGTGCTGCTTCTCCAGTCTGTGGCATTCGAGCTCGATCTTTACGAATGAACGTACTGTTATTTGTCGTCTATATAGCTTAGTGCAGTATTCAGCAGGGTCATTATTTATTTTTCTTTTAAAACTATCACTGCACCAGAAATTCCTCCTGTACCATCAGGATATTTAACATACGTAACTTGTACGTAGACAAACACTCATAGTTTCAAACCCGCAATCTACGCTCCAGAAGGAAAAGCTATAATGTCCCCCTCAAATCTTATAAATTTTTCCATATTTGTGTAAATGTTAGGTAGGAATTTCTCCGTTATCATGGAAGCATTTTACATACATTACAATCCGGAACTTTTTAGACCACACAAATGATTTTTCCGTTCCGGATTCGAACCCACTGTGTTTCCGAGGGTATTACATTGATGATGCGGTGACGCAAAACCAGTCGGTTTTTATAATTAGTATAACAATAGTTTAAAGTAAATATTGTGAAACTTGTACAAGTGTTTATCCAAATCATAAAATGAACCGTTTAATAGGCCACCAATTTTGTCACCAACAATTTTACCAATTTTAACGGTACCGTTACCGTTATTTGTAACGTTACCGTTACCGCCTATTGAAGTCCACTGCAAAACTTAAGCATCTCCCACAGATTGCCTTATATAGGAGATATTTGTCATAGTTGCCACGATTGGAAAGCGTTATTTATTTTTAGTTGTTACTAGCTGTTCCCCGCGACTTCGCCCGCGTATAATTTAGGTTTTAATTTCTTTTGCACGGAACCCTAACTCTTTTTCTTAAATAAAAGTAGCCTAAGTTATAACATCAGCTGTCTGCCAGTGAAAGTCCCATCAAAATCAATCCAGCCGTTTCGGAGACTAGCTGGAACAAACAGATAGACAGACAGACAAATATTTTTAAAATTGTGTTTTTGTTATAAGTACCCTATATACTTTCATATGCATTTAGTAAAAAGCTGTTATTTTGACATTACAAACAGACACTCCAATTTTATTTATATATAGGAAGTCGCTGCCATGTCCTGAATTGTTTCCCTCTGTCGCCTCTTACGACACCCACGGGATGATGTATGGTAGTGGATATTCTTACACCGCCACTACACGACTTCACCAAGCTACGACAATCGCAAGTATTAAATTATATAATCTTAGTTAATTAAGAAGTTCTGTAAGAAAAAAATGGAATGCTAATTAGACGCTTATCGGGGAATTTCTTTAGCAATTAGCTTTGTGAGGCCGCAACGATATATCAATGTCGACGATATCTCACGACAAAAATAGGTTTCAGATTTCAGGATGATCAAGTGCTTTTATAAAAGCTTAATAAACGAAAGCTTAGGGCTGCACCCTTGAATATGGATATATGATTCAAATTCTATTTAACATGCGGTTCCAAATGAAGTTTAATTATAATTATAATTACACTAGCTGACTCGACAGACTTTGTTCAGTCTAAGTAAAAAAAAAATAACTTCCCTCCATCTTATTCCTCAGGGGTGACGATGCATTTACCTTTGGCTTTTAATCGAGGGTAGATGTAAATGTCCATGGGTCACAACATCCACTTAGGATCAGGTGGATAGCGTACTCGTTTGTTAGCCTTATTCTAATCAATATCATAAATCTTTATTTGCAAGAATCACGGTATAAGATAATTTATCTAGTGCACTCGTGTTTCGCTAACAATGGTACATGGCATGCAAATACACAATCTCACTTTTTATAGAATAAGGGTGACAAACGAGCACACAGTACACCTGATCGTAAGTGGTTGCTGTAGCCAATAGACATCTACATTTATCCTCGATTAAGAATCAAAATGCAGATGCTTTGCCACCGTTGAGGATTAAGATGGAATGCCTCGTTTACAGTGAAAAAGAGTCTGCGATTCTCTACACACACCTTACGAAACACAGCAGCATTAAGCTGATATTTTACGTTGGTGTTCTGTGAGAGCGTGGTCCTTCTCTAGTCAAGCCGACCCATTCGTACTACAACCTTAACATAGCTGTAGCGTGGCTCTACCACGTATAACGTATTTGTTGTCTTTCACATAGATCCTATCATTATATTTTGACAAAATTTATAATGGACCATTATAATGTGAGTGACTCACTCACAGGGTGAGGTACTCACTTTCTAAAAAAAAGCAATCATAGAAAAGTGTTATCAATGAACACAAAAAAAATTCTGACATCTTCAGAACGTCCTCCTTTTTTCAAAGTCGATTAGAAAAGCATATTTATTAACCATTGTCTCGACAAAATAAATATATTGTATGTGTTCTGTATTGCACTTTTTTAAGATTTATGTTATTATATAAAACCTTTATTAATTTATTATTTGTGGTCCTTCGAGCCGGATCACTATTTTAACGGTAAAAAAATAAAAGTGTAAAACTACAGGCGCTTTGATGGGTTCCAGAAAAGTAATGTAATCCTGATAAAAGACAAAAATATATTTAAAAAAACTAAGATTTTATATAAAAAGGTGCGATATTGATTTACACGATCACCACAGACGCACTATCAATTATATATATAAAGAATATTATGTTTATTACTTACGAAATGTATGGAATATCTCTTTGAAGGCAGATTTAAGAACGCAGTATTTTGAGCTAAATTACCATACCTTTAAAAACCTAAAAGAAAACCTTTAAACGCGATAACAAAACTGTAAGGAAATTTGCTCTATAAAAAGATCATTAAAACTTAACCGAAATTTGATATAAGTGAAGATAAAACTTAAATAAGTTATAACATCTAAATGCCTTCGCTTGTACCTGTTTTAATTTACCTAACGAGCGCGAAAGTGTCCGGCATTGCATTTCAACACGCAAACGTAGCTTGCGCGAGATTGTATCAATCGTTAGTCCCTCTAGAAATTGTTCCTTAAACATTTGTTCGATAATTTCAGTAGCAGTTGTGTAAGCTTTTGACTTTGAATAAAAAAGTATTAAAAAAACCTACTGTGAAACACCAATCAGATTGTTTTTGGGGTTCCGTACCTCATAAGGGAAAACGGAACTCTTATAGGATCACTTTGCTTTCTGTTGAGATTTTAAAAATAAATTAACATCAATTAGTAAGTTCTACTACTAGCCGTGGCAGTGGCGGTGTAAGAATATCCACTACCCCATATCGTCCCGTGGGTGTCGTAAGAGGCGACAGAGGGGGGTTGCAGCGTCTTCTCAATCTATACATCTATATCTATACAAATAAATAAAATTGGAGTGTCTGTTTGTAATGTCAAAATAACAGCTTTTCACTAAATGCATATGAAAGTATATACGGTACTTATATAACAAACACACAATTTTTAAATTTTGTCTGTCTGTCTGTCTGTTTGTTACGGCTAATCTCCGAAACGGCTGGACCGATTTTGATGAAACTTTCACTGACAGACAGCTGATGTTATAAGGAGTAATTTAGACTACTTTTATTTAAGAAAAAGAGTTAGGGTTCCTCGCAAAAAAAAAAAAACCTAAATTATACGCGGGCGAAGTCACGGGGAACAGCTAGTAACAACTAAAAATGGCAACCATGGCAAAATCACCCTAAGAGGCAATCTATGGGGGAGCCCTATCTTCAACAATAGACTTTTTAGGCTGGAATGGTAATGGAAATAAGTTCTACGATCCTTTGGAAGTGTAAGTACTCAAGATTCGACGTCAATGCATTCAAAATACACGGTCATATAAGTAACATATTTGAAACTCGCAAACTCTAAAATTAAAATGCCTTGGAAACTACCGTGGAAATAGAATCATGAAATTTCTAAAGAAGTAAAGTGTTATCGCACTAGAAAGGGAAATGATCTGAGCAACGTTAATTTTTTGTAACATCATATTATATTAAAAGTTTTTGCGTTTAGAAACTTACATTTTGACCGTTTGGTGGTGGTACAAAAATATCAACTACCATATATGGACAAGACAGAGGAAAATAAACCAGAAAATGAGCAGCGGCGTCTTCCTAATAACAACTACAATATAAACAAATTGCGGTTGCCAATCCGACCGCTAAACGTGGCAAGTATAGCAAATATCACACCCATGAAGCAATCTATGGGGATGCCAATGTTCAGCAGCGTCCTTTGGATAGGCTGTAATGAATAAATAAACAGAAACAGAAACTTTTTTATTCAATATAGATTATAAATAATACTTATTGAAAGTCACTCTTTTGTTTAATTACCACTGGTTCGAAAAAAAAAACCTCTGTCCTGGGAAGTTCCAGCAAGAAACCCAGCGGGACTTTGTTTTTAAAATACCAGCTTACAATCATGTATGTTACACAATTAACCACACAAAACAAATTAGAAATAGCTTGGTAGCAATTTCTAATTTGTTTTGTAATGAATGAAAACTTACATTTAGGAGAACATTTTATCTGATGCAAAGTCAAGCTTACATCCAGGGATGGATGAACTATCTAAAAAAACTATCAAGTATTACGCGGTAAAGCCAAGCTGCAGCTATATTATGGGTCGGCTCGACCGGGGTAGGACCACGCTCCTACAGGATACTAATATTATAATTAATATATGTACGAGTATATAATATGAACACTCACACCTATCACCCAGAGGGGTAGGCAGAGACTACGGACTTCCATTTGGCACGATCCCGATCACACCTGTCTTCTCTTTTACATCCATTATACCTACGCTTAACTCTTCTCCTTTACATCCATATACCTATGCATACATGCTCGTCGGTTAAGGGTACACTTGTTTAATTAACCTACTATAAAAATGTTGTAACTCACTATACTATATGATTCGAAAAACCGGACACGTGCGACTAGTACGCCCTGAGGGTTCCGTATAAACTATTTTTTTTTATTTTATAGAATAAGGGTGACAAATGAGCTCACAGTCCATCCGATGGTAAGCGGATGCTGTGACCCATAGACATCAACATCTATCCTCGATTAAGAATGAAAATGCAGATGCGTTGCCACCTCTGAGGATTAAGATGGATTGCCTCGTTTCCAGTAAAAAGTGTCTCCGGTTTTCTACACTCACTATACACAACACATCAGCACTAAGCCGCTATTTTACGCTGATATTCTGTGAGAGCGTAGTACCTCCCCGGTCGAACCGACCTATTCGTGCTTCAACCATAAAATAACTGCAGTATGGCTGCACCACGTGAGTAACTTCTTCTTCTGATATAATTAATTAATGGTTAATGGCAATACAAGAATCCGATAGGTGGCGCTGTTTTCAAATTACTAATTAATTCTATATTAATTAGTAATTTAAAAACAACATCTGCCTGGTCAGCTAATGTAATATGTATAAAAATTATTCAAAGAATGGTGTACTGCATTTTATTGCAAATGAAAAAATCATAAATTACGAACATAATAGAATAATAAAAAAACAGAGTCATATATTCCGTGTACAATTGCCTTTTCTTCGCTTTCAAGAAATTATAACACATGCTCTGTTGATATTACATTTGAACACGCAAGTCAACCCTTTTTCTAGATTGCTATCAAATAAAAATGCTTTGTTCGTCTAAATTTTCTAACCTTTAGTGTGATAATTACAAAAAGGGCATCAGTTCGTGTATGATTTTCATTTAGATATGGAATTAATATTAATGAAAGAAAATTTAGTTAAAAAGTTAATTCCTTCATTCATTTTTTTATTACAACTTATTAAATGTTCACATAGGCCTCCCCCATAGAGTGGGGTGGATTTTGTCATAGTTCCCATAGATCGGGTAAGCTTTTTCATAGTTACCACTTTGGCAAGCTTGTAGTTTTTTTATTATTTTCAGTTCTTATTAAAGATCCTGATCCCATCACGTGTTCCAGTATCCCTCCTTCGCCTCCTTCGTCTCAACGGAGACTAGCCATGCGCGCAGGACTTGATTGTAGTAGTGCCAACAGGAGCACTCTATATTCCCTCGCTTCAATAACCCGATGGGACGGTAAACCGACAGGACCGGATAGAGATCAGGCGCAGGACCAACGGCTTTACGTGGTTTCCGAGGCACGGGGGTGAGACACCGCTAAATTCCTGACTCCTGGCAGCTACTGAGAATTTCTTGGTGGAACAACTCAATAACTGATTTCTTTTTAGGCCCGACCCGTGATTTGAACCTGTGACTTCATGATCAGCAGTCGCACTACTACAACCACTTGACCAACAAGGCAGTCAAAAAAGGCAACACAAACAATACACACATATTAATAAAAGTAAAAGCAATGATTTCTTATACATATTTACATGAATACTAACACATCAAATAAAACTAATTTTACGGACTTTATCGCGTTTAATTTAAACTTTTTTTTTTATAGTATAAGGGTGACAAACGAGCACATAGTCCACCTGATGGTAAGTGGATGTTGAAGCCCTTAGAAATCTACATTTATCGTCGATTAAAAATAAAAAAGCAGATGAGTAGGGAAACCCTAGGGACTAAGATGGAATGCCTAGTTTCTAGTAAAAACGGTCTCCGGTTCTCTACACTCACCATACGAAACACAGCAGCAATAAGTTGCTATTTTATGCTGGTATTTTGTGAGAGCGTGGTCCTACCCCGAAGGGAATAGATTAGATACTTATAAGCTATACCATCAACTTGCCATCCAGGTGGACAGAGTGATCGTTTGTCACCCTTGCTAACATTTCGAAATCTTCCAGAAGATCTTTTTTTGTTTTTTTCTTATTTATTTAAAAAAATATTTACCCCGGAGTTTCACTAGTATTTTCTCCTGTATCGTGGAGGCAGTTTACAAACATAAATCGTACAAGGACAAACATCCAGACCCGGAACAATTATTTGTAGGCCATACAAATACTTGTTCCGTGCGGGATTCGCCACTGCGCCACGGAGCCGGAGAAGTCTCAAGTTATTGCATTTCCAAAAACTTTGTCATACCGAATTTATCAAGAATAGACCATGGGAAGAAGATTCTTGTAAAACTCGATAACTTGTAGACTTATCTCGGAAAATACTTTGTCAGTTTCACAATTTATGGGCTGGTTTGAATTTGAGAGCCATCTATTATAAGGGGCGATATTAATTACTGTAAAATCATTATTGGTTATCTTTAAGTTAGCTAAGCGAACTCGAACCCGCTGTGGCTTGTTGTTGAGATATCAAGAGTAAACCGAATCTCCGACAAGTATAGTTATTTTTTATTTATACGAATACTAAATATTGAATATGACTATTTTTACGGATGTTTTTTAGGGTTCCGTACCAAAAAGATATCCAACGGGACCCTATTACTAAGCCTCCGCTGTCCGTCCGTCCATACTCCCGTCAGTCCGTCCGTCTGTCTATCAGCGGACTGTATCTCATGATCCGTAATAGGTAGACAGTTGAAATTTTCACAGAATGTGTATTTCTGTTGCCGCTATAACAACAAGAAAAATTAAAATAAATTAAAAATTAAAAGGGGGCCCCCCTACTAGAAACGTGTATTACGATGGTACGGAACCCTTCATGCGCTAGTCAGACTCGTACTTCGCCGGTTATTTTTACAGAATGGGGGTGAAAAACGACACACCTAATGGTAAATGGTTGCTGTGGCCCATAGACATCTACATATAACCTTTATTGTGTTTAGTTTAACTTATTTTTACTTAATGTAATTCCTGACGTTATAAAACACCACCGGATAAGAGCGTCCACGGTCACATTGCGAGGGGGGCGGGAGGGGGGGGGATTGAAGTCGTCGACATCCTGATATCATAATTAACTATGAAGGTAGCCCGAATTCATAGTAAATGGTCATCTGTGTAACTAAATTATGGGATGAACTAAAAAAAAATAATGAAATAAAAAAATGGTGATTTTTTTTATTTCATTATTTGTATTTTTTCACGTGGTAGAGCCATGCTGCAGCTATATTGTGGTCGCAACATGAATGGGTCGGCTCGACCGGGGAAGGACTACGCTCTCACAGATTACCAGCGTAAAATAGCAGCTGAACGCCGCTGTGTTTCGTATGGTGAGTGTAGAGAACTGGAGACCCTTTTTACTGGAAACGAGGCATTCCATCTTAGTCCTCACGGGTGACAACGCATCTGCATTTTGATTCGTAATCGAGGATAGAGGTAGATGTCTATGGGCCCCAGCAACAACTTACCATCAGGTGAACTGTGTGCTCGTTTGTCACCCTTATCCTATAAAAAAAAGTTAACTGTGAAGGTAGCCCGGGTTCATAGTAAATTGTTATCATTTTATCTGAATTATGAGATGAACTAAAAAACCGAAATTATATAATTAAGAAAATGGTGGGGGTTAACAATTGGTGTTCACACCAATACTTATTTCAAATTCAACACTGCACATACATTGTCGTCATATTTTACTTGTTAAACGTCACATTGCTTTTCTCCATTTTATCATACCGTTACCGCTGCAGCTTATGAAAGTCCACTGCTGAACATAGGCCTCCCCCATAGATTGCCTCATAGAGGGGATATTTGTCATAGTTGTAATGTTACTGTTGATTTAATAATTTCACCTCTCAGTGGGTCATGTGCTCCTCGTAGATTATCCTCTATACATACATTCATTACAGCCTATAAAAGTCCACTGCTGAACATAGGCCTCCCCCATAGATTGCCTCATAGAGGGGATATTTGTCATAGTTGTAATGTTACTGTTGATTTAATAATTTCACCTCTCAGTGGGTCATGTGCTCCTCGTAGATTATCCTCTATACATACATTCATTACAGCCTATAAAAGTCCACTGCTGAACATAGGCCTCCCCCATAGATTGCCTCATAGAGGGGATATTTGTCATAGTTGTAATGTTACTGTTGATTTAATAATTTCACCTCTCAGTGGGTCATGTGCTCCTCGTAGATTATCTTCCATACATACATTCATTACAGCCTATAAAAGTCCACTGCTGAACATAGGCCTCCCCCATAGATTGCCTTATAGGGGGGATATTTGCCATAGTTACCACGCTTGGCAAGCGGGTTGGTAAAACGCATTTTTTTTATTTTTAGTCGTTATTAGGAAGACGCTGCTGCTAATTCCTGATTTGTTTCCCTCTGTCGCCTCTTACGACACCTAGGGATGATATGGGGTAGTGGTTATTCTTACACTGCCACTAAACGGCCTAATAGGGTATTACACCCATTTTAAAAAAGTGTTTTAAATGAATCCTAGAGTGACAATGAACCACTATGATTTTTATATATTTTTTTTAAAACCGAATAGTGCTATAAAAATTATTTTTAAATCTATCATTTTAAATTTTCGCGTGAAAACTATAGCTGCCATGCTGTTCAACTCGTGACGTCACTGTCCTAGAATTTTGCCTATTTTGCAAAGGAATAAGATACTTTTGGATGTTTAATAATGAGTTATCATCTATATCATTGTTGTGTTGTGCCTGAATGCAAAAATACGAGCATATGAATGCCGGGGAAGTTATGGATTCAAATGCCAACTGATTTAAATATGAGAAATACTTGGTTAAAACTGGCAAGAAGAGACCCGAAGGCATTGTCTACAAAATCTAAACTATACTTCTGTGAAGATCACTTTGAAGTTAGTATGACTTATATTTAACTATCGTTTATACAAAACAAAACATGACATGATAGGTCCATGACCTATTGCAAGTCAAATTTTGTAATAGTTAATCGCTCGTCTGTCCCGCCCTTTGTGGGCCATTTTGACAGCCCTTGCAAGTGCGGTGCAGTGTTTCACTTAATTCGTGTTTTCTTCTATTATATGGGAATAATGACATGGTTTGTATAAAAAAATATAACAAAAAGTTTTTCTCACCTAAGCTTATATTATAATATCTATAACATTAGTGCTAAAAGCGAAGTAATAAACTCGCTTTGATTTCAAATGTCATAAAGAAATTGCATGATTTAGCTGGAAAATGACATGGAAAATTACACACAATATAAGATTATGGGTTCTGTTAAACGAATTCGAATTAATAGAATAAAGATTAGTACTTTCTGCTTTTACGAATCCGTCTTCCATGATGCCTTTTCAATAAAATTCGGAATAAAACTCAACAATCGTAATGATAACTTGAAAAATTTCGAAATAACACAGCACATTAGCTAGTTCTCTTAACCAGTGACGTCACGACGGTATATAATATGGCAGACAGCGTTTTGCAGATTTGAGGCACATATAAAAAAATATTCTTAAAATTGAAATATAAAATTTATAATGCATTTTTATAAATAGAAATCAATATTTCTCGTTTACTTTTTACAAAATCTATCATAAATATATATTTTTTGATTTTTTTTACATGTTGTAAAATACCCTATTGTCGTAAAAAATTAATTGATATTTAATAATTCTTTCTACTTGTGGCGCTATCTATAGTTAAACAATTATATTAGTTAGTGTAAACGATTAGCCTGCATGTTTTTTTGTATGTATATTATATTACGCGACATTTTCGTCAATAATTGTGAACCAATTTTTTTTTTAATATTAAAAATTTATACTTCAGGGTTAGTGCAATAAAAGTTTGGAGAAAAATGTTTACACCTAAGAGTGGCAAAATAGGGGATGAATTTTTTAACGGAACTATTAAGACTATTGTCCTTAATTTGCACCTGCCAACATCTTTATTCATTCCATTTTTCGTCGGGTTGACTGGTAGAGAATCCCATAGGGCATTAAGTCCGCCCTTTGTAACCCCTAGTTGGTGTGTTGCAATAAAGGATAAATAAATAAATAAATAAGACTACATTGAGATTCTGATATTCCTTAGTCCACAAAAAAGAAAAAATTTTTTTTAATAAAAAGTGAAAGCCTACTCAAGAAACAAAATGATAAAATAATTTCACATTCTGAAGTCGGGGCTTTTTTTCTTCTATACGATGTCTTAGCACATTCTTCAAAATGGGAAATTATTTTATCCTTTTTAGTTCCTTATAGTCGGCACTAACGTTTGCGGCAACTTAGGGCGGGTTGATGTGAAAAGAGACGAAGACTTTTCTAAATTACTTTTATTTTCTAACTTACAAGCTAACTTAACTACTGTGACAATTTAATTATATTAACATTTAATTTAACCTTAGTTTTTATACTATGTTGAATATTCTTAAGTCACGTAAGTAAATTGAGTCACGTTTTAAAGACGTGCTGCTATTTGCTTAGCAGGCGGTGCTGTATGGTAGGTGTCTTCGTGTATGCAAGGTCGATAGGCATATTATGTAACTCGGCCTTCATTTTTTATTGAAAGTTAATTTTTTTAGACGTATGAAATGCTTTGTTAAATGTCAACATATTTTTATCAACTATCGTTTCCAAATGAGGTTCCTCTTTCTGAAGAAGAAACGGAGAAACTCTTTGTGTCTCTTGTGAAACTTTTAATTTAAAAGCGCCTGCCAATCGTGAGGATTACCTAAGTAGTTCGTAGTTTTCCGGATTGACACGACTTAGGGACCTTCAAGAAAAGAGCCTACTCTTTTTTATAAGGCCGGCAACGCACCTGCAATTCCCCTGGTGTTGCGGTTGTTCATGGGCGGCGGTAGTCACTTACCATCAGGTGAGCCGCATGCTCGTTTGCCCCCTCTTCTATAAAAAAAAGACAGTGCGCTTAACCATTGGAATAGTAGTGAAGCATTGGCTTAGAATAGTATATAATTATAACTTTGAACAAAACCGACTTCAAATTGCTAAAAAAAGAAGTTAGGGGTCAATTTTTTTTCTCCAAATTTATATGGGACCACCCTTGAAGTATAAACTATTTAATTTAAAAAAATCCATAAAAATTGATTCACAATCTGCGAAGATATCGCGTAATATACATACAAAGAAACATACACTCGAATTGAGAACTTCCTCCTTTTTGAAGTCGGTTAAAAATATATCGTTAAGGGCACAATCAATAATTATTGCTTTGAGCAATAGAA
The DNA here is from genome assembly GCA_029286625.1 of Parnassius orleans. Lineage (NCBI taxonomy): Eukaryota > Metazoa > Arthropoda > Insecta > Lepidoptera > Papilionidae > Parnassius > Parnassius orleans. Next base: position 38,399 of record JAGSMP010000265.1, on the reverse strand, counting down.
ATGTGGAATAAATTTGATAGATATAAAATGTGCAGTTGCTTTTAGGGTAAAAACAAGGGACTAATTACTATAGTTGTGCAGCCTAACTATCTTGTTTTAATAAATTAAAACCTTTTAAATGTCTTTTCTAGAAATTAAGCTAACATAAAACCCACATTCACTCATGACATACCTAGAAATTTCATTGCGTTGTCCAGCCATTTGTAACCTTTATAAATTATTCAGCTCGAAGACTTAAATATAGTACAGAGGTAGACGAACACAGATCCCTTAACATTTATATTGGGTTGGGACAGTGTAATGTTGCACCAAATAGTTTCTTTATATTCTCGTAATGGTTGAATAAAACATTTAGGCTGTGAGTAACTCGCAAGGGATAGCAGGCGAGGAAATATTGAATTAATGAGTGGCCATTGAAGAAAATTGATCATACCTCTCGATAGATATTTGAGGAAATAAAATTCAATGTTATAGTACACCCACATAGTAGTTACCTATAAATTATTACACGAAGGGAAAACTTTGTTAACCACTTATAAGCATATTACGCGCACGGATGTGTGTAAGTTTTAGCATAGAAAGTTTATATGGAGGAGTACAGAAAGTTAAAATTTACAAATAATATGTGTAACAGATACATAAAACATTATTTGTTTATATTCATAGTGCCAATGTCAAACGATAGACATAAACCATCTACGTGTCAAATACTCTGTGGTCATACCGCACAGAGCAAAGAATATTAAGTACATTTTAACATAGAGTAGTGATTATCACCAAATAATTTAAAAATATTGCCAACAAATAACTAATTACAGATTAATTGAGTAAACTGTGAATTTTGTGTGAATTCAAATGTTCATTTTTAATAGTCTGTGGAGTTTGTCAAGGAAAAATGCGTTTATTTTGTGTTTTCTACCGACTTCAAAAAGGAGGAGGTACTCAATTCGACTGTTTTTTTTATGTGTGTTACCTCATAACTTTGTTGTACGTGGACCGATTTCGATGATTCTTATTTTATTTGAAAGCTGGTGCTTCTCATGTAGTTCCATATAAATTTGATCAAGGTCTGACCAATAGTTTTTGAGTTATACTTAATAATATATATTGAAGTCGGTTGTACAAAATGTTTAATTTTAAATTATGTATATTACAGCTTGATTGATTGACCCCTGAGTCACACACAACACAACATACAAAGAAATGAAAATAATGTAAAAACCAATGTACACAAATACATTGGGCTGTAGCAACGAAAGGGTATTCAAATCAGCATGACAATTTAAGTGTAGCTACAGCAAATATTCCTTAGATAATATTTTTAATTTATTTTGAAAAAAAGAGGAGGTCAACTAATCGACTGTATGATTTTTTCTTTTTTTGTATGTATGGTACGCTATATCTCCGTCTATTATAAACCAATTTTGGTGATTTTTTTTTATTAAATAGGTTATACTTCATAGGTCTCATATAAACGTGAATAAAAAAATCTACAACTAAGGCAGGCAAAATAGGTAATGCACTTTTAAATGGGTCTATTTATACGAAATTGATGTTGTGATATTCCTCAGTACACACAAAAATTAACTTTTTAAAATTTTAAAATATAATTGCACATTCTGAAGTTGGCGCTAAGACATTTTGTATAGAAGAATTAAAGCAATGACTTCAGAATGTGAAATTATTTTTTGTTTTTAGCTTTCTTTAAAGTAAATTTTTTAACCCCTAGATTTTTACCATTGAAAACTTCATTACCTATTTTACTATCCTTAGGAGTGGAATTTTTTTCTCCAAACTTAAGTGAGACCACCGCTGAAGTACAACCTATTTAATTAAATAAAAGAAAGAATCATTAAAATCGGATCATAATTGGAGCGAGTCATGCAGAAATGATCCAACCCGCAAACTGACATTCCATCGATTACATTTTAACGAGGCTTTCCATTTTAGTCCTCACGGCTGACTGAACGCATCTGCATTTTGATTCGTAATTGAGGATAGATGTACATGTCTATGGGCCATAGCAACCACTTACCATCAGGTGGACTGTGTGCTCGTTTGTCACCATTATCCTATAAAAAAACTGACCAAACTAATGATCTAGAGGCTCTTTCATCAGTTTATTTTCAAGTATGAAAGGTTTCTGAAAAATAACAAGTAATCCCAAAATCTACATTTAATTTTCTTTAAAATGATAATATACGTAACATGGAAAAATAAGGCTTCTACCACAAGCAAATTGTATTTATTTTTCAAATCTGCATAACTTTATGTTTTGTGGGTTGAAACATTTCTGCATAACACGGTCCAATTGACGGATATATCATGTACATACATTAAAAAAAAATACAGTCGAATTGTTGACCTCTTTCTTTTTTCAAAGTCGGCTAAGTAAAATCGTGTTACATTGTCACGTTATATAACTGGTGCGGAGTAACATTATACTTCTTTTTGTCACGGTGACAAGTTCTGAACACTGTTGGAAACTATGAATTGAACAGGATATAAAGATAGGTGCTTATAGTGTCCGGTCGTCCTAACGTGCCTACACTTGCTCGCCACTCGTAGAATAGAATGAAGCCTGCCTTCATCCTAATCTACGAGTAGAGCAATTTCAAATTTGAGGGGATAATCTTGTTAAGTTTTGCAATAATTTGTTTGTATAAAAAATAAAAGTGCTGACACCAGTTTATTTTTATTTTTATTTAGTGATCGTAAACGTGGTTGCTGATTCTAAGATCCTGTGTTCTAATCCCGGGTAGGACCAAACAGTTTGTAATTGGGATTCTCTGTCAAGAAATCCTCGGTATCAGTTTAGAGTCAGGAAGTTAACGGTATTTCACCCCTGTGCCTCGAAAAGCACGGCATTGAGGCCGTACGATGGACATTCCTTTGCTCTAAAGCCATTTTAAAAAGATAGAAGAAAGCGAGTAAAATAAGTTTGTTTAAATATTATGTTCAATGAGCGGGTAGATATTCCTATGTCGTATGGTCTTAATAAACTTATATACACTTCGCGGTGTTTCACACCCGTGCCTCGGGAAGCATGTAAAGCTGTTGCTCCTGCGTTCTCTCTCCGGTCGTGTCGACTTTCCGTCCCATCGGACTATAAGAGTTAGGAAATAGAGAGTGCACCTGTGCTTGCGCATATATTCTGGCACTACAATCCTCTCCTGCGCAAATGGCTAGTATCCGCTGAGGCCACCGTCATTAAAATTCGGTTTAGAGGACATTGTAAAAAAATCCTTTATAACGTTACATAAAAAAAGTAAATGTACCCTCATTAACTTTTTAATTTGTTTATAATCATAATAAATTTCGCTAAGCTTAAATGACTCAAGATTTTTGTTAATTGTACGCGTTTCGAGTATTCTAAACGCTGCTGCTCGAATTGTCCCGACCTTAATTAACATTTTAATTTGTACCCCGGAAACGTGTCGTGATGAAAATAAGCGAAAAATTAATTTTGGGTAAGCCCTAAAATGTTTCTGTTATTTAAATCTGGAAATCAACTGTTTTTTCACCATGTCAAGTTGTTTTTGCAAGTGTTCCGGTCTGAAGTGTATAGACAGTCAGTACCCGTATAACTTCAGGCTGTAAGACGTTCCACTTAAAGTGATAACAATCAATTAATTTAAAAATTGTAGGTTAATGAAATTTTTATATTAGTGATATTACAATTTCATAAACGTAATATACAAAACGCACTGCTGGCCGTATGAGGACGCTCAAGGTCACTCAGCGAGCTTGGCTATGCTCGGGGTTTCTCTGCGTGATAAACTTAGAAATGAGGATATCCACAGTAGAACCAGAGTGACCGACATAGCCCAACGGATTAGTAAGCTGAAGTGGCAATGGGCTGGCCATATAGCTCGAAGAACCGACAACCGATGGGGAAAAAAGGTTCTCGAGTGGCAGCCTCGTACCGGTTGGCGAAGTGTAGGGCGACCCCCCCACTAGATGGAGTGACGACCTGGTAAGACATGCAGGAAGTCGATGGATGCAGGTGGCTCAGGGCCGTGCTTTGTGGCATTCCTTGGGGCAGGCCTATGTTCAGCAGTGGACTTGTGAAGGACTGTAATGATGATGATGATGATGAATATACAAAAATTCATCTGGGAAGGTACCAACTTTTAAGTTATTTCTGCCGCCAAATAACAATGCGTGCACTGCTATGTTCCGGTCTGAAGGGCATAGAGAGCCAGTACAGGTGACAACGCATCTGTAGCGTTCTTTTAAGTTGGCTGCAGGTGTCGAAGGACTGCAGTAGCCACTTACCATCAGATGGACAGTGATTTCATGTTTTTCTTAAATAATACATAGACTAGCAAAACGGAAAACTTGGAATCACCTCGCTGTCTGTCATTCTATAACATAGATTTTTCTATGAGTGTTACTCGTGGTAGAGTCACATCACAATTGTCTTTATTGGTCATTGTTACCGATATCAGCCTGTCAGCTTCCACCAAACTATACATTATAATACTCTTCATCATCACCATCATCGTTACAGCCCATCACAAGTCCACTGCTGAGCATAGGCCTCCCCCAAGGAATGCCACAAATCACGGTCCTGAGCCACCTGCATCCTGCATCCATCGACTTCCTGCATCTTTAATAGGTCGTCAATAACACTCTCTTTTGGTTGGAATTCAGCGAAACGGAATTCTCCATTCCTCCACTAGAAACTCCATAGAAATACCATCGCATATATATTGTATGATACGACAGAGGGAAAATGAGACAGGAGATGGGCAACAGTAACTTCCTGATAACAGCTCAATAAAAATATTTAAATCACTGCGGTCGCCAACCCTAGGGTATTTACATAATGATTTCTTATATTTATGCGAAGACTACACATTAAATGAAACTAAATTTTACGGATTCTATTTTGAACATGTTGACAAACTGCAGACTTTCCGGGAAGTCTGCAGTTTGTCAACATGTTCAAGATCGTCCCCGCCATTACATTAGATTTGATAGACCACAAATCCTCGCAAAAGAACACCGATTCCTACTGTCGGCGCACCTCATCGCGCCTCTGGCCAAAATGGAGGACACGGGGGGGGTCGCTGACCCCGCGGCAGCGCGAGCGCATCCATTCGACACTCAGCTGTGGGACGCGGTAGCAGACGGGCATTTCACTAATTCAATATAATACGTGTTGCACGATATTTAACGGCATTAAACCTATTGTTAATACAGTCCACTCATTTTATTTCTAAAGTACCGATAAGACCTAAACACCTACCAAGGATTATTCGCGAGGCTATTGAAATTAAAAACATCCTAAATTCAATAGAGAAGATGGATGGGTGCTGCCATCTGCTTGGGATCCTATAATTAATAAAATTAAATCCAAACCCAAGTAAGTATACCACTGCAAGACTTCAAGATACTGTAAGCTCATAATGCGTAGATCGGACCAAAAATTTAAATTCAAAAACTGAAGGTAGCCGGGCTAACTATGCAATCGGGACGTCAAACAACTCAGTCCCCCCCCCCCCCCCCGTGACCATGGGTGCTGTAAAGCACCCGAAACGTCGGGAATTAAAAAGTTGAATTAAACGCGATAGCATCCGTAAAAATTAGTTTCATTTAATGTATTTACATGATGCAATCTATGAAAGAGGCCCATATTCAACGGTGGACTGTTGATGGGCTGTAATAAATGATTGAATGCATGGTGATAGGTGTAGATGTCTATGGTCTACAGCATCAATGTACCATTAGGTGAACTGCGTGCTCATTTTGTCACCCTAATATCTAGTAATAACATAGTATAAAACAAAGTCGCTCCCGCCGTCTGTACGCTTAGATCTTTTAACTGCGTAACGGATTTTGATTTAATTTTCATCAATAGATAGAATGATTTAAGCGAAAAGTTTATATGTATAATTTATGCATATTATATATTATGTAATTCTTCTGTCCGTGTATATGTGACTTAACTCCTAAACGGCTGGACCGATTTTGATGAAATTTTGTGTGGGTGATTAAGTTGTTTAGAGAATGGTTTAGATTCACAATTGTACCCGGTAGGTGGCGCTGTTGTCGAGATCCGGAAATCAACTGTGCTAAGCTGGGGCAGACCGCTAGTGTCTAATATATAAAAATTAATGTTTGTTTGTTCGTATTTTATGCGCTGCCATATCGTTCATCAGATTACAGTAAAACTTTGTCAAGTTATTGCTTGCACTTGCGCGAAGGTTATAGGCATAGTACAATTAACTTACAGTAGGTGGCGCGCGTATCGTACCGACAAATTTTTTAAAAGTTTTATTTCATCACATCATCATTATCCATAAAGCAACGCGGGCCGCCGACGTACCGGTCTCATTATCATTAATATTTAAACAATATGACTCTTCTATATTTAAAACGATATTCCCAAAATTATTTCTTCCGTGGCAGTAACGCGCCGGGTACCAGCTAGTCCGTTGTAAACTAGAGCATCTATCTCCTTCCCTGTCACGGTTTTTATATCTTTTAATATTTTTTTTTAAATACTAGTAATGTTATTAAACATTACTAATATTCCTTTAACCACTTCTGGTAAGCTTAAAATGCTTGTGTTAGAAGTGGTTCACGACAGTAGTCGAATGGTGGATTTGAACCCACGACCTTTCGAGTTCACGGTCCGCACCCTGCCTTTAGGCTACTGACGCTTATACATTACAGATATCTGATAACGTATTTTAAACCCCTCATAATTTTCACCACAAAGGTCTTGCTTTACAACGTTTATCGTATAAATAAATCGCCCTAGAGCACGTAAACGAAGCATTCGTTTTATTCAATTAAGTGTGACAAACGAGTATACAGTCCAGTTTATGGCAAATGGATGTTGTAGCATACATCCAACATGTAACAAAACCCTGTGGTTCTTGTTATGTGCGTTTTCAGAATCAGTATTCAAACGTATATAAATAACTTTACTTCACAAAACTCGACCATAAAAAATTCAATTTAATTTAAATAAACTTTTATTTCTAAATTTTAATATGTGGTTTCATTACCTCTGACTGACACGCGTATCGGTAAAGCGGGGTCTTTTATAATACTCTTATTCCCCGACCAATGCAGAGGTAGTAAAACCACATACAATTTGCAAATATAAAATTATTTCGATTAAATTAATTTTTTTTGGTCTAGTTTTCTGAATTAAAGTTATTTCTATACGTTTGAATACTGATTCTGATTACGCATTTAACGGGAACTACAAAGTTTTTGCTACATGTTATATACACGCCTGCATCTTTGTTTATTTTAATCTATATATTTAAAAAAAGTAGCTTTTATAGTTGGATTTTGGAGCCATTTTACATGTACAGTTAAAGCCTTGGATATACTTGGGGACAAAAGGAGCGGCATGTTGCGCAACATGTCGCTCAACAAGTACGTGGAATGTCACGAGACATACGAGTATCGTATGTCTCGGAACATTTTGTAGGCCACACTAGTCAGTGCTTATAGAAATGTCGCCCGAGGTATTTGTGGCGATTAGTGCTGCGTACATAGTACTTATTTCGGGAGTGAAACGTAAGCGAAAGAGAAGGTGGTGGATGCGGAATTTCTTACTATAACGAGAAGAAAGAAGAATTAATATTTTAAGTGACCTCCGAATGTCTGACGAATGTAAATTTTACTCGAATGTCAACATCTGACTTTGAAACTTTATAACAAAAGATCAGATCTTCCATAGCCAAACAGGATACAATATTACGGAACGCTGTTGGCCCTCATATCAGATTTGCCATTGCATTAAGATACTTGTCGACTGGAGATTCTTATGCTTCCTTGTCGTAAACTCTTCGAGTGTCGAAACAACTGATCGGTAGAATAGTACCAGAAGTTTGTGGTTAGAAGTATCCCCCACTACAAAACATGACTCTGGTGAAGCTAGAGATGTAAAAGTAAGGTTTACAGTTACCGCCATCTATCGATGAAAAGTAATAACTTTCACAACTAACAGAATTACTGAAACGCTACAATAAACGTAACATGACTATGTTATTTTAATTTTAAATATAAAAATTTCCGTAATACAGCTGCTGCCTCTGCTACGGTCCACGCAAAGAAATATTGTTATTGTACGATAGGATAAAGAAGGGGTAACATTTTGAAGATGTTTATCATAAGCTAATGTGTTTTGTAGCTGTATGTTTTAGAACCTTCCGCGTGATAAGCGCGGCAGGAACTACTGCTAACGATTTTTTAAATGGTTAATAAAGTACATTTATAAAAATGAAATTTATTTTCGTGTTTACCGGCAATTTGCAATTCTGAAAAGGTTAATCAGTTGTAGAATTTATGTACATAATTAGTATTCGTTTACGCTATGTTTCAACGACAAGATGGCGGTCAAACGGCAGGCTATTAAATTGAGATAATTGGGTTTAAACTTTATACTGACGAATCATTACATATACAATATAAGTAAAGAGTCGTATTTAAACATTTGTATTAACTTTGTATTTATGTTATTCTATGCATATACATACATAGTAGTATATTTTTATATATTTATGTTATGAATATGTGTTATTATACGTTACATTTAATGTGTATTTATTTTACATTTTAATTTTAATTTTTTAAATTGCTACACCTACGTCTAATTCTCACAATTCTATGCGTTAATTGTTAGAGAATGCCTTTAAGCATTAAGTATGCCCTTTCTTTATATGGGAAAGCAATAAATATTTTCAATAGAAAAATAAATAAATAAATAAAACAGCACCGTATAGTGGTCTTTTCAGAATATTCCACTTTCTCTGTGTTAACAACACAATATCATAAAAAGCTGCGGTTAGCAACCCACTTGCCGAGCCAGGCAACTAAGCCAAATCTCTCCGGTATGAGGCAATCTATGGGGGACGCTTATGTTCAGCAGTGGACATTTGGTAGGCTGTAGTGGTGAATGGTAATGGTTTCAAACTTTTTTTCATAGGATAACGGTGACAAACGAGCACACAGTCCACCTGATGGTAAGTGGTCGCTGTGGCCCACAGACATCTACATCTATCCTCGTTTGCGAATCAAAATGCAGATGCGTTGTCAGCCGTGAGGACTAAGATGGAATGCCTCTTTTCCAGTAAAAAGGGTGCCCGGTTCTCTACACTCACAATACGAAACACAGCAGCATTAAGCTGCTATTTTACGCTGGTATTCTGTGAGAGCGTGGTCCTTCCCCAGTCGAGTCGACCCATTCGTGCTACAACTATACAATTAACATAGCTGCAGCATGGCTCTACCACGTATAAAAACAACTTAAGCTAAAGCTGGTTTTGAGCAGAAATAGTCATGAATCACAAATTATTTCATGTTCAATCTGTTATACTCTGTAAAGTGGGTACTCGTGGGCTTATTAAAAAAAAATACAGATGCATTGTCAACCTTGAGTACTAAGATGGAATGCCTCGTAACCAGTGTAAACGGTCTTCGGTTCTCTACACTCACCACACGAAACACAGCAGCATTAAGCTGCTATTTTACGCTGGTATTCTGTGAGGGCGTTGCCCTTCCCCGATCGAGCCGACCCATTCGTGCTAAAACCATAATATAGCTGCAGCGTGGCTTTAAAACATTTCGAAACCGCTAATTTTTGTAACTAGTTATTTCTGTATAGAATGTTGTTTATTTTATTTTATTACTTTTGTGTTATGATTACGAATATTACGATTGAACGATACTGTTACATGTTATGTGTTTTTGTGTTAATATTCTTTGTGTTACTTTATACCATTGACCTTTACTTACAATAGAATAGAATAATTTTTATTCAATATAGATAACAAGAATACTTATTAAAAGTAATTTAAGTTTTACCACTGATTCGGAAAAAACCTCTGGAACCAGGACAGATCCTGGGAGGAACCAGCAAGAAACCCAGTGGGACTTTAGTTATTAAAACATTTTGAAACAGAAACAGAAACAGAAACTTTTTTATTTAATATAGATTACAAATAATACTTATTGAAAGTCACTCTTTTGTTTAATTACCACTGGTTCGAAAAAGAAACCCGTCCTGGGAAGAACCAGCAAGAAACCCAGCGGGACTTTTTTTTTAAATAACAGCTTACAATCATGTATGTTACACATTAACAACACAAAACAAATTAGAAATAGCTTGGTAGCGAACACCTCATTCCCAGGGGTTATTATCATCCATAAATTCCTTAATATTATAATAACCCTTTTTATACAAACTTTGTTTAATAAAGTTTTTGAACTTTGAGCAGGTCAAATTTTGCATATTTTTAATTTACAATATAATATTTTATACAGCTAAGTATGAAAACATTTAGTAACAGCACGGTAGTGATCACCTCATTCCCAGGGGTTATTATCATCCATAAATTCCTTAATATTATAATAACCCTTTTTATACAAACTTTGTTTAATAAAGTTCTTGAACTTTGAGCAGGTCAAATTTTGCATATTTTTAATTTACAATATAATATTTTATACAGCTAAGTATGAAAACATTTAGTAACAACACAGTAGTGATCACCTCATTCAGGGTTATTATCATCCATAAATTTTAATATTATAATAACCCTTTTATACAAACTTTGTTTAATAAAGTTCTTGAACTTTGAGCAGGTCAAATTTTGCATATTTTTAATTTACAATATAATATTTTATACAGCTAAGTATGAAAACATTTAGTAACAGCATGGTAGTGATCACCTCATTCCCAGGGGTTATTATCAATCATGTACTCTTTTGTAGTATAATAACCCTTATGAAACAATTTTTGCTTAGTAAAAATTTTAAAGTTCTTGATAGATAGGTTCTGCACATCTTTTAGGACTTTGTTACAAAAGCGTATACATGAAGGAATAACTGACTGTTTGGAGTCGAGTAACTGGTATAATTAGCTTGGGCTTGGTCCTAGTATTTACAGAATGTACATCACTATTTTTTAGGACTGAATTTTTCTTAGGACTTACCGCAAAAATATATACTTAATGTTTGATTACTAGTTAGGTAGGATTCCTTTACTGCATAGAAGCTTGTCTGGGCAGGTGCCACCCTCGTATCTTCTTCTGCCGCCATGCAACAGCAACCATGCACAGCTGTTCTCCCCGGAAGGTACTTCCTAAAGGAACTGTATTCTTTACTAGAAGCTTAGTCGCTCAGCGTGCGATGGAAAGTGCTATACTCGGAAATTCTCTTCGGGGTAAAGTCCGCAACGAAGATATCCGTTAGCTGAAGTGGCAATGGGCTTGCTATATACATAGTTCGAAGAACCGACTGATTGCTGAACATAGGCCTCGCCTATAGTTTGTCTCATAGAGAGAACATTTGCAATAGTTGCCATGCTTGACAGTCGGGTTGGCAACCGCAGTTTTTTATTTTAAGTTATAATTTGGAAGACCGTGAACCGTGTAGTGGCGGTGTAAGAATATCCACTGTACCAAATCGTCTCGTGGCTATCGTAATAGGCGACAGATGCAAACTGAAACAAGAGATGGGCAGTAGAATATTACTGATAACAATTTAAATTAATAAAACATTGCAGTTGCCAACCCGTCTGTCAAGCGTGGCAACTATGGCAAAATCCTACCAATGAGCCATCTCCCAGGAGGCCTATTTTCAGCATTGGACTTTGGGCTATTTTATATGAATATGAATTAGGAAGACGCTGCTTTTCACCCTTACTTGTACTTGAAATAAAGAATACGTACAAACCCGCTCACATCCCCGCTCGTCCCGTCGCGTCAGCATTGTATAGCCGTACAATACTGACGCGACGGAACGAACCGTGCTCTACGGTGAAGGAAAACACCGTGAGGAAACCTGCATGTCTTAGAAATTAAAAAAAAAGTATTTCGAAGACATGTGTGAAGTCCACTAACACGCATTGGGGCAGTGCGGCGGACTTTTCCTAGCCCTAAAACCTTCTCAGAGGACTGTGCCCAGGAGTGGGACGTAGTGGACAGTAACTTTACTAGTTACAGCCTACTACGTACGTACGTACCTTACAGTTTTTACTATCAGTCAAGTGTAATGTCCCTATGCAAGTATGCAGGAGTGTACAAGCTTGATTGTGAATGTCTCTTACATACAACAAACTAAAAGATCAATAAAAACTCGCGTTAAAGAACACATAGCTGTTGTGAAGAATTGACGCTCCGAGAAGTCTGCAGTCTGTAAACACGACAGGATCGCCCCCGTCACTACATCAGATTTGATAAACTACAAATCCTCGCAAAAGAACACCGAAACCTTCCAAGGATGATTCGCAAGGCTATTGAAATCAAAAACATCCTAAATTCAATAGAGAAGATCGCTGGGTGCTATCATCTGCTTGGGATCCTATAATTAATAAAATTAAATCCCAACCCAAGCATACAACTGCAACACCTCAAGATACTATAAGTTCATACTGCGTAGATCGGAAAAAAAAGGTAATAATTTTTATCTGGAGTTCGCCGTGGTAAACTATGACATTGGGACGTCGAACACCTCAGTCCCCCCGTGACCATGGATGCTGGAAAGTGCTTGAAACGTCGGGAATATAAAATAAGTTAATATACGCGATAAAATCCGTAAAAATAAGTTTTATTTAAATGTTTAATATTCGCGTAAACATAAGAAAATCATTATGTATCTTTAACTTTAACACTGAACACCGTAGCAGAGCGTCGATATGACGTCATAGACGCCTGGTTCAGAGTTAAGTCGATCGGGTTGTATATTGAGTGACAAGTGACAATTTCAACGACACTCCGTCCCGTCTGTCCATCACTTGGTCCTCTGGCTTATCGCCGCTCGAATGCAAATTGTTCGCCCTACGTAGTCCTGTCAATATTTCATTAGGGTTTATTTGTGAATTGACACCGATTACTGGATGTAAATATCGCAAGCGTTTGATCGAAGTTCTAGAGTTTAGATCAAAACAAGTAATGTGACAAAATGGAGATTATATTACATCATAATCAAATCAAATCAAAAAAATATTACGTTAATATACATCATTACAGCCCTTCACAAGTCCACTGCTGAACATAGGCCTCCCCCAAGGAACGCCACAAAGCACGGTCCCGAGCCACCTGCATCCATCGATTTCCTGTATGTCTTATCAGGTCGTCATTCCATCTAGTGGGGGGTCGCCCTACACTTGGCCTACCGATACGAGGCTGCCACTCGAGAACCTTTTTCCCCATCGGTTGTCGGTTCTTCGAGCTATATGGCCAGCCCATTGCCACTTCAGCTTACTAATCCGTTGGGCTATGTCGGTCACTCTGGTTCCTCTGCGGATATCCTAATTTCTAAGTTTATCACGCAGAGAAACCCCGTGCATAGCTCTCTCCATAGCTCGCTGAGCGACCTTGAGCTTCCTCATACGGCCAGCAGTAAAGAATAATAATATACATGTATATATACAGTATGTAGTATGTAATCGACGCGCGGTCTGGCGCACCCCGAGTTGAACTCAGTGTAATAAACGCTATATAGAAAAACAGCTTGGTTTTATTTTCAACGCTCTCCCAGTTCGAGTTCACCACAATATATATATATATATATATATATATATATATATATATATATATATATATATATATATATTTTAGAGATCTTAAAGCAAGTTCATAGTTTTTTTTTATAGGATTAACAAACGAGCACACGGTCCACCTAATGGTAAGTGGTTACTTGGCCCATAGACATCTAGTGCTATTTTACGCTGGTATTCTGTGAGAGCGTGGTCCTTCCCCGGTGGAACCGACCCATTCGTGCTACAACTATACTACTTATACAGCTGTAGCATAGCTCTACCACGTAAAAAACACCTGCCACAATGGCTCACCTATGGGTTGACTGCCAGAGAATGCCGACAAGCATTAGGTACCCACATTGTTAACTCAGTTGTAAGATGTTACAATTAATTACATTTTCATATTTTTTATTTTGTTGTATAGTGTTAGCAATTATGAAGTTAATTATGAAGAGATTGACATGTCGTTTCGGCAAAGTCCCACAAAAATAAATAAAATAAATAAAAACTAAACATAAAAAAACACACAATGCGAAAAGCATTACGACGCTGCTCTCCGGAATTAACCATGTGAATTAAAATAAATTTACATGCAAATTGGCATCGTTTACGCGCTGATGAACTTGCCGCGAAAAAACGCGAAAAGCGAAAACGGAGGAATTACGAGTGGAATCTGCTCTGTGCTCCGGTTTTAATGAGTTTAGGCTTTCCATACGTCTCGTTTAAACGTTGAATACATTTAAATTTGAAATTAGAGAAATATTTGACATGGTGTTTAATTTTTATATTCCAGTTAATTTAGTTATGTTCGCCGTGAAGTGGCGACGCAAGAGAATATACCCCATAAAATCCCGTGGGTATCGTAAGAGATGTCAAAAGGAAATAAAACAATAAAACGGGTGTTAGGCAACATCATTGCGATAACAACTGAACATAATAGAAACTTCTGTTGCTTTGGAGGGTATATGTGTAGTCTGTTCCCTTAGATACGATCGCTTTTGTGTCGCGCCGTCTTGGCACGTGCCGAATCTTGTCAAAGGCGCCGCCGCGACATCAAAGGCCGCCGCGTGCGGCGTACACCGGCAGGAGAATTTTGCATTTTAAAACTAAGCACCGTAGTGAAAGGTTCTTTGCTACCTAACTTGTGTTTATTATTTATATTCGTATTTTATTACAATAACCACAAGAAGAAAATAGTATTCTATTTTATTCTTAGAATAGATAAACATTAATTTAACATACACAGTAAAAAATAATAATATAAAAGCAAAGTAATAAGTGGGCCTCCGGGTGTACCAACACTATCTTAGCGAACATACCTTGTATGAAGCAATAAATGAGCGAGGCCTATGTAAAACAGATGACTTTGATAGGGTGTTATAAATGAGTGAATGATTTGATCACGTGCTCGGCGTGGAGGAAAATATCGAGAGGAAAACTGCATGTCTCTCTTTTATGTCCTTTTTTACATGGTAGAGCCACGCTGCAGCTATTATGATTGTAACACGAATGGGTCCGCTCAACCGGGGAAGGACCACGTTCTCACAGAATACCAGCATAAAATAGCAGCACAATGCTGGTGTTTTGCATGGTGAGTGTAAAGAACCGGAGACTCTTTTAACTGGAAACGAGGCATTCCATCCTAGTCCTCAGGGTGACAATGCATTTGCATTTGGATTCTTTATTAAGGATATATGAAGATGTCTATGGGCCACAGAATCCACGTACCATCAGGTGGACTGTGTGCTCGCTTGTCACTGTTATTTTATAAAAAATATATAAAATTAGATATGCAACCATCAATATTAAACTCTTTAGAATCTTCGTCGTCAAAGAGAACAGTTCAAGGAATCGTTGAAATTCCTTCAAAGTTGATAACACTTAGATTTATATTATCGAATACTTCGCGAAGTTCCATAATTTAGGGAGGCTTTTGAGTTCGTGCGAGTCATTAATTATGCGAAATTGTCTTCGTTATTCATTTAAATTAGCAATTTTTCATGAGCCTTGATGCTTTTATCGTTTGGAATTATAATTTTGTTACGTTAGGATTCTAGATTGGTCCACAAAGTTTCGAGAATTTTGATGAAACAAAAACCAAAATGTCAACATGTGTTTTGTTTAATGAATGAGGGTTAGAATCATTTACCGTGTGGTTTATATTTTTTTTTATAAGATAAGAGTTACAAACAAGCACACAGTCCACCTGATGGTAAGTGGTTGCTGTGGCCCATAGACGTTTACATCTATCCTCGTTTGCGAATAAAATGCAGATGCGTTGTCACCCATGAGGATGAGATGGAATGCCTCGTTTCCAGTAAAAAGGGTCTGGTTCTCTACACTCACCAAACGAAACACAGCAGCATTAAGCTGCTATTTTATGCTATTCTTACCAGTAATATAGCTGCAGCATTGCTCTACCACGTATTATTTATTTATTGTTACTTTAATTAAAGCGGTTGGATCAATTACATAAATTAAAGACAACATATTCATTCTGCTCGCTCACAAATCTTCAGGAATTCAGACAATATTGCCGTCCATTCATCCGCAAACATCTAGCACTCAGGACATGTGACCAGGAGAGCATTAAGTGCGGTGAGGACACGGGGAACAGGAGAGTAGGCGCGCAACGGATAGTGCCCACGGTATGGCAAAAATAATGCTTGCGATTACAACAGTAGTTATTTGATAGTTGCGGTGTTAGAATATCCACTACCTCATATCATCTCGTGGGTGTCGTAAGAGGCGACAAGGGAAACAAATCAGGAGACGGGCAGCAGCGTCTTCCTAATAACGGCTAAAAATAAAAATAAACTCCGGTTGCCAAGCCGCTTGCCATGGCAAACGTGGCAACTATGGCCAATATTCCCCCTATGAGGCAATCTATGGGCCTATGTTTAGAAGTGCACTGCAAGGCTGCAACGATTAGAATAAAAGTATTTAATTCAACTAAGGGCCATAGGACAAAATACAAAATAAATTAAAAACTACAGTTGTAAGAACAAAATAACACAATTGTTTCACATTTGTATTCGGCCAGGTTATGGTTTATTTGACGAATGTCTTTTAACTGAGGAATGAAAAATCCGCTATAAGTGGCCATTAGGGGTCACCACACCAATCGATCGATCGTCGATCGATGCCATTGATCGACGTCGTTCGATATCGATCGATTGGTGTGGTAGCTTTAGCTGATTGACGGATACTGGTCGATAAATCATCGATCGACGTCTATTGACAATTAATCGATGTAGTAAATAAGCTACAGCGATGAGGAGATGAGGAGGAGGAGCGGTGAGATCGGTGAAGCGAGGCGGGTTCTCGAATAATGAAGTAGCTCAAAGTAGCGTCGGCATGATACACTGTCCCACTCTACAAAGCAAGCCTAGCTTTTCATTATTTTGTATACGTCTCACACAAATCCCACAAGAGACGACGAAGAACTATTTTAATTGAAAATGCAGAAAAACTGTTTAGAGTGTATGACCCAGTTTTTATTCTAATTAGTAGCGGAGGTAAAGAGTTCACGCATAGACAAAGTTGAAACTACACAAAGAGAACAACTTGCTTCGTACGTTACTATAGAAGAAATTAAACTTTGAAATTAGCTCTAGACTCTAGCTAATTAAATGGGATATAATTATGATATTATTGTAAGTACAGTTATGAGAGGGTTTAGAACAAGAAAATGTCCGCAGTGTAATAAGTGTTGGCGGACTTCACATGATGTTTCCAAATATGTTTTTTTAATTTCTCAGACATGGGGCTTCCTCACAATTTTTCCTTCATCGCCGAGCTTCATGATCAGAGATCATTACTTAAAATTCATCGTCATCACAGCCTATCAAAGTTCACTAATGAACATAGGCCTCCCCCTTTTATAAGATAAGAGTTACAAACAAGCACACAGTCCACCTGATGGTAAGTAGTTGCTGCGGCCCATAGACATATACATCTATCCTCGATTACGAATCAAAATGCAGATGCGTCGCCACCCGTGAGGACTGAGATAGAATGCCTCGTTTCCAGTAAAAAGGGTGTCCGGTTTTCTACACTCACCATACAAAACACAGCAGCGTTAACCTGCTATTTTACGCTGGTATTCTGTGAGAGCATGGTCCTTCCCCGGTCGAGCCGACCCATTTGTGCTACACCAGTCATATAGCTGCAGCATGGCTCTACGACGTAAAAAAATGCTCTGAGCTTCCCCATGGCTCTTAACAGCAGCTAGCATCGACGACGTATATTTTTTTATATAAATGAAATGACAAACAAAATTACAATCCACCTGATGGTAAGTGGCTACTGCAGTCCATGGACACCTGCAACCAACTTCAAACAAAGAAGGCTACAGATGCGTTGTCACCTCTGAGGACTAAGGCCCGTATTAATAAACGTTACTCAGCTCAAGTACACGCACTTGAGTACAATCTTGAGGTTATGATCTTATTAATAAACATATCTCAAGAAGCGGTTTAGGTTTACGATATCAGCTGAGTGCCACACTGATTAATAAAAGAAACTCGACTCTCAAGTGTGTATACTTGAGTGCAAGTCACAGAACAGTATTCATAAGTACAGCGTTTTGAGATACTGTTTTTATGTGTTTATTAATTAGCAACGATCTTGAGATGCTGATTTCGTAATGACGGCGTATCAAATGATTACGCACTTGAGTTCGTCGTTGAGTAACGTTTATTAATACGGGCCTAAGATGTGATGCCTCACAGTCTGTAATTATAATAGCTCTCTTTACCCTTGGGACCAGTACGCGGCAGTGCAAGCACTGCTACTTGGCAGCAGAAATATGTAAGAGCGTGGTGTCTTCCCAGGTGTTATAGATATTACACGTGGTAGAGCCACGCTGCAGTTATATTATGGTTGAAGCACGAATGCATAAGCTCGATCGGTGTAGGTCCACGCTTTTACAGAATACCAGTGTAAAATAGCAGCTTAATGCTGCTGTGTTTCGTATGGTGAGGATAGAGAAACGGAAACCTTTTTACTGGAAACGAGGCATTCCATTTTAGTCGTCAGAGGTGACAACGCATCTGCGTTTTGATTCCTAATTGAGGATGAATGTAGGCTTCAGCATCCACTTACCAGCAGGTGGACTGTGTGCTCGTGTGTCACGATAAGGCTCAATTTACATTGCGGCGAAATGGAATGGAAGCGAATTTTTGTAACGAAATTGTACATAGTAAAATGAGTGTAAATTGGGCCTAATTCTATAACAAACTAATTCAAATATGTAGGTATTATTTTCGATTATTACTGAGTTTTGTTAGTTATTTTTTCATGCTTCTGATTCTTTTTAAATTGCAAAAGTCTCTTAATATTATTAGCCATATGTAAAGATATATTATATAAGAATAATGTATCTCAAAATGAAAGCTGTCGTTACCCCTATTAAAATAAATTAAATAAAAAAACATGTGTGCAGTTTACACGCGGTACAAGTGAAATTTTCTGAAAATGAGACCGAGCTAAGGAAACACTGTAGAATGTATTATATATATATCTATCTCATTCTGTCGCAGGCCAAATCCTATGGATTTATATGTTTGTTTCAAATCACAACGATTCTAAAGAAGTTTTCATTTCATAAAGACAAACTCCTAAGCACAAAATCCTAGACACAATGCATGTTAGCGAACTACACATGTTAAAATTTCAATTAACAATTTCATTGGTGTCGGCGGGGATCGTACCCGGGTTGCTCGCGTATTGTGAAATTTACAGCGAGCGCTTAGCCCCTGAGCTACCACTCTAAATCAAGTGTAAAGTTCTGTCCCAATGCTAATTATATTTTATCATAATAATCCGCCTGCAAAAAAAGTCTTGTCACTTAGTAAAACAACCTGTCAGAATCTGAAAGTTATTGAAAACAATGTTTGAATTTCAACAAAATGTCCACGCGCATTTAAATTTCCAACTCTTCATTCCGCCCACGGTTAAGTTTCAAATTATACAAGATCATTTCGTATAACTAATTATCCTTATAAAGTGGAACGGTAGTCCAAATTGTAGAACTTCGGCGAACGTTTAATATTTTAACCGAGTTTAAGAGTAATCACAAGAACTGTTTGAGACTTTGAATTTGTTTAATATATATATGATAACGCTTTTTTTATAGAATAAGGATGACAAACGAGCAGACAGTCCACCTGATGGTAAGTGGTTGCTGTGGCCCATAGACATCTACATCTATCTTCGTTTGCGAATTTAAATGCAGATGCGTTGTCACCCGTGAGGACTAAGATGGAATGCCTCTTCTCCAGTAAAAAGGGTCTCCGGTTCTCTACACTCACCATACGAAACAGCAGCATTAAGCTACTATTTTACGCTGGTATTCTGTGAGAGCGTGGTCCTTCCCCGGTCGAGCCGACCCATTCGTGCTACAACTATACTATTAATATAGCTGCAGCATGGCTCTACCACGTAAAAACGCTGTTAAAAACTTGATACTGATTGCTGTGTGGAGCGGTGTTAGAGACTCCCTCATCTAATTTCTTCCCGTAACAGTTGTAAGAAGCGAGTAAGAGACTATGGGGTATTCCAGAAAAATCGTATGGCTTCTGACTTCTATCATGTGCGTGCAGCGTTGTGTTCTCGTCTGAAGGATATAGAAAGCCAGTATAATTATAGGCTGTGAGGAATTCCATCTCAGTCCTCAGAGGTGAGAACGCATCTGTAGCGTTCTTTGTTTGTATTTGGGTACTAAGTGGCTTAGCGATCAGCCTTCGCCTTCAGCCACCGTTATTTCCCCTGTTGATGCTTAGTGTAGTGGTATTGGGATCAATGGTAACGTGGATAGTACGCGCAATTGAGGGAGTGCTAAAATTACTACTTTTGATGTGCTAAAATTAAAGAATGAAATGTATATACACTAAATATTATACAAACAATAAAACTAAACATTTATAATATCATAGAGCCCAAATCCTCGCGGCATTATGCCAAAAACGTTGGCAGAGTTACTTCTATGCTTAGGGTTGGCAAATTACTTAAGAGGCTTTTTTAAATGTTTATTACACAAAAATACAGTCGGTTATTTCTTATACTACTTTCGCCAAACTGCAGGGCAGTTTGTTGGCGAATACATCACCCACTTACATTCTATGTACCTACTGTAATTAATAACTTAATCTTGGATTTTAAACTTAAAATAGAAAAAAATAAAAACAAAAAAATTAAATTTAAACTTAGCGGTGTATATACTTAATTATATTTAAACTTATAAATATTTAAACTTATTAATAATTACACATTTAACTATTAATTAAGACTATTTTTTTATTTATTTAGACAGTATTAACTATTACACGTATCCAGCAACCACGCTTTCAACTTTCTTTTAAATATTTCTTTACTTTTACATTCGTCTTCAGAAAATATCTCGTTAAAAATACGTGGTACTAGATATTTTCTCGTCCTTTTAAAGCACCATTAAAACTTGTAAGTGTTGTATCGAAGAATATGAGAAAAAAATACTTATGTAACAATGGCTGTCCAACCCTAGCTCCGCAGGTCACGAACTAAACCCGTCAGCGAATTTGATTTCAGAAGCAGCGCCTCATCGAACTGTCACATTCGATTGACTTTTAAGTGAACGCAATGAAATGAAATATATTTACTTCTTGGAAGCAATAAAATTAAATTTCATTCTTTTTGTATAGAATAGCCCCTGAGCTACCATGGTTTGTTTAATTTATCACCATGTAATAAATATATACGTATTAGGCTACGATAATCGGTGCCGGTTGAGATCGAAAACGGTTCACATAAGAGCCATGAATTTTTAAGGCTTGTTTATTTTTGAAAATACCACGGCTCTACAAAAGTCTGCACGGGTCTTAAAAGTACTATTTCTTTATAGAATAAGGATGACAAACGAGCACACAGACCACTCGATGGTAAGTGGTGTGGCCCATAGTCATCTACATTTATCCTCGATTATGAATCAAAATAGTGCTTAGGTCCTCCAGCGATTCTGCCATAAGGACTATATCGTCGGCAAATCGAAGGTGAGTGATGTACTCGCCCTTGACGTTAATACCGTATCCTTTCCAGTCCAGTAGCTTGAAAACGTCTTCCAATGCAGCGGTGAAGAGTTTCGGGGATATTACGTCACCCTGTCTTACACCTCTCTGCAGTTGGATAGGTTTCGTACACTGGTTCTGTACTCGGATAGCCATCGTAGCCCTACTGTACAAACACTTCAGCACCTCGATATACCGACAGTCCACTTGGCACCGCTGAAGGGAATGCAGCACCACCCAAATTTCGACGGAATCAAAGGCTTTCTCATAGTCCACATACGCCAGACATAGTGGCAAATTGTACTCTTCGGACTTCTGTACAATTTGCCGAAGGGTATGTATGTGGTCTATGGTGCTAAAGATAGGTCTCAAGATGAACATGGACAAAACAAAAATCATGTTTAATGTCCATGTCACACCTATGCCGGTAGTTGTTGGGAGCACTAAGCTCGAAGTTGTTGACGAATATGTTTACCTGGGACAAATAGTCCGACTAGGTAAGTCCAACTTCGACCGAGAGGTCAATCGACGGATTCAACTCGGCTGGGCAGCGTTCGGGAGATTACGACCCATCTTCTCGTCAGGCATACCTCAAAACCTCAAAACTAAATTGTACAACCAGTACGTGTTGCCAGTGATGACATATGGATCTGAGACGTGGTCCTTCACTACTGGCCGTATGAGGAAACTCAAGGTCGCTCAGCGAGCTATGGAGAGGGCTATGCTCGGGGTTTCTCTGCGTGATAAACTTAGAAATGAGGATATCCGCAGTAGAACCAGAGTAACCGACATAGCCCAAAGGATTAGTAAGCTGAAGTGGCAATGGGCCGGACATATAGCTCGAATAAGCGACAACCGTTGGGGAAGAAAGGTTCTCGAATGGCAACCTCGTACCGGCAGGCGAAGTGTAGGGCGTCCCCCCACTAGATGGAGTGACGACCTGGTAAGACATGCAGGAAGTCGATGGATGCAGGTAGCTCGGGACCGTGCTTTGTGGCATTCCTTGGGGGAGGCCAATGTTCAGCAGTGGACTTGTGAAGGGCTGTAATGATGATGATGATGATGAATCAAAATAGAGATGCGTTGTCACCCCTGAGGACTAAGATGGAATGCCTCGTTTCCAGTATCCGGTTCTCTACACTCACCATAAGATGAAAAGCAGCAAAGTATTAGCTGCAATTTTACGCTGGTATTCTGTAAGAGCGTGGTCTCACCCCGATCGAGCCGACCCGTTCGTGTTACAACTATAATATATAGCTGCAGCTTGGCTCTGCCACGTATTTTAATCAATATAGAGTTAACTTCTAATTTCTAGTTAGGCGATACTTTATCAATATTGTCGTCAAAGACCGTCTGAACATAAGCGAGGGATTAAAGCAAACTTACAGTCTCAAGGGAAGCATGCTAGTATCTTCTCTACGCATAATCAATTTAGTGTATCAACCAATGTTTGATTAAATGCCTCGTAGCTTGAATTGAAACTCGTGCTACGATCTCACAGGATATTTCGTAGAATGTATATTTTGTTATGTAATATTATAATTAATTTTATATTTTACGTAGAGCCATGCTGCAGCTATATTATGGTTGTACGAATAGGTCGGCTTAACCCAGGAAGGACCGCGCTCTCACAGAATACCAGCGTAAAATAACAGCTCAATGCTGCTGTGTTTTGTATATTATTTAAGTTCTCAGGGTGGCAACGCAAAAGCATTTTGAGCTCGTTTGCCACCCTTATTCTATAAAAATATTCTTCTATACATAATATCTTAGCACTGACTTCAGAATGTGAAATTATTTTATTATTTTCATTTTTTTTATGTACGCATTTACTTTTTATTAAATATTACTTTTTGACTAGTTTATTATTATTATAAATAATTTATATTAATAAATTATTTTACAGAATATGGGTAACCAACGAGCACGCAGTCCACTTGATGTTAAGTGGATACTGTGGCCCTTAAATATCTAAATCTTTAATTAACCATCAAAATGCAGATGCGTTGTTACCCGTGAGGACTAAGATGAAATACCTCGTTTCCAGTAAGAAAGATCTCCGGTTCTCTACGCTCACCATACGAAGCACAGCTGAGTTTTTTAGCTGCTATTCTGTAAACGTGGTAGGAACTCCGGTCGAGCCGACCCATTCGTGCTACAACCTTAATATATCTGCAGCATGGCTCTACCACGTAAAAAAAATATTAAATAAGAAATGCGGGACTAAAAAAAATAAACGCATCCTCCTTTTTAATAAGCTGCATATACGCTCGGATGAAAACGCCCTCTAACCACAAAGAGAGCGAGAAATTGTAGTTTCTTTGTAGATCTTATAATATTCAACGTTTCTAAGGTAAAAGAAGAAAGATATTCCAGATATGTGTATAATAAAAACACATGTGTGGAGTTCAGACGCCGTCGAAGTGAAAGCTTCAAATGAAATGAAATACAAAATAAAAATATTTCACGGCAAGCGTGGTCCTACCCCGGTCGAGCCGACCCATTCGTGCTATAACTCATATAGCTGCAGCGTGGCTCTACCATGAAAAACCAAATGCCAACTGCCAACTCGCCTGCCAAGCGTGCCAACTATGGCATAATACCTGTATATAAGGCAATGTCAGGGGCTATATTCAGCAGTGCACTTTTATAGGCTGTAATTTATGGATGGATGCATTAAGACATCAATTTAAAAAAAATCTGTCTTGCTGGTTGTTCGAGGTAATTTTCGGAATGGCTGAACCGATGGTAAAGAAATTGATAAAATAAATGGTCTTTGATAACTATCTTAAATCTAAATTACACCACATTAATAGATTCTACACAGGCGAAGCCAGAGCGGGTCGCTAGTCTAACATAAAACAGTAATCTTTCATCTTCTGCGATCAGAATTTCCTATTCAGTTTGTCGACAAAGAGGCATGAAGTTAAAATCAACAGTAGTGAATTTCCGTAAACGCGGGAACACAGCTGAGGGCGATATCCGTCCTACACTGACATGGGTTGTCGGCTTTCTCATCACTTGTGGTTTTTCAACTTTATCAACAGAGGGAATTTAGAATTACCAATCTAAAGATACGGGTAATGCATGTTCTAGATTCAACCACAGTTTAAAGATAGAAGTGTTCAAACTGTGATTAATATCTATAGCTATATTAATAGTATAGTTTTAGCACGAATGGGTCGGCTCGACCGGGGAAGGACCATGCTCTCACAGAATACCAGCGTAAAATAGCAGCTTAATTCTGCTGTTTCGTATGGTGAGTGTAGAGAACCGGAGACCCTTTTTACTGGAAAAGAGGCATTCTATCTTAGTCCTCACGGCTGACAACGCATCTGCATTTAAATTCGCAAACGAAGATAGATGTAGATATCTATGGGCCACAGCAACTACTTACCATCAGGTGGACTGTGTGCTCGTTTGTCACCCTTATTCTATAAAAAAAAAAGTGACGAAAGCACTTCTGTTTTGTGGGAAAGTCATGCTGCTGCTATATTATTGTTGTAGCACGAATGGGTGGGGTAAAGACCACGCTATCACAGAATACCAGCATAAAATAGTAGCTTTAAACTAGTGTTTCGTATGCTAAGTGTAGATAACCGGAGTCCCTTTTTGCTGAGAAAATGAGGCATTTCATTTTAGTCCGCAGGGATGTCAACGTACTCGTATCTGCATTTTGGATTTAATCGAGGACAGATTTGGTAGAATCCATTAACCATCAGGTGGACTGTGCTCTTTTGTCACCTTTATTCTTATAAAAAAAACAATGTACGTACATACTTACAACCGAGTCGTTTAATTTATTTTTTATTTTAATAAAAATTAAATAAGGCCACAGAAACCCTTGTTCCTTGCGGGATTCGATCCCACCGCAATATACGCCTAGGCACTGCACCATCGAGCTAATAATTTCGTATGTTATTTTGCATTAAGAATGTTAAAAGCTAATTAGCTTACATTCGTGTAATAAAATAAAATAATGTGCCTTACCTAGAATGAAGAGCACCTACCGTCCTCCTTCAATTGCGTGCACTATCACCGTCACCACTACTCCCAACACCACTACACTAGGAAAGACACACCACCGTCGATAATACGACACGTGTAATATGACATGTTGACACTTTACGTGGTAGAGCCACGCTGCAGCTATGGTATGGTTGTAGCACCAATGGGTCGGCCCAACCGGGTAAGAACCACGCTCTCACAGAATACTAGCGTAAAATAGCAGCTTAGTGCTACTGCGTTTCGTATGGTGAGTGTAGAGAACCGAAGACCCTTTTTACTGGAAATGAGGCATTCTATTTTAGTCCTCAAGGGTGACAACGCATCTGCATTTTGATTCTTAATCGAAGATAAATGTAGATGACTATGGGCCATAGCATCCACTTACCATAAGATGTGCTCGTTTGTCACCCCCATTCGGTAAAAAAAAAACATGTTTCGTCTCTAAACGGGGCATCATCAGGAGAAGTAGTCTCCGCCTTTTACTTAACGGTCAGCCAACGCAGAGTGCTGTTCAAATCCCGCATCCCGGATCCACATCCGCCATTCTGAGATCGAGATCCTGGGTGTGCTGTGCGTGCCCAGGGAATCCCTTACTAAAATACTGACGTGCAGTGCATCGCAGGATTAACTGTAGAACAATAGTACGAACCCCCTTTTGGGGGCAATTTTAGTATTAACTTATGTTTTCAGTTGAACTGTCTTTGTGTCTTTATAATTATATTTTGTTTTTAGCATTTAGTACTATTTGAAATTTGTGAGAAAGCTTGAAATAAATGACTATCATTGTTATTGTTTTCAAACTAGGTGAGACACTTCATTTAATTTTTAACATTTTAAATATAATGGATTTCCGCAAAGTAACGTCTGATTCTATTAAAGATGATTTTTTGCAGTTATAATGCTATATTATAAACACATACGTATGTGATACTGTCGCTGTGTTGCCCCGAGCATAGCTGCAAAACTTTTCTAATTAACCTTCTGAAACAGATTCCGTCGGAAGCACGAACGTAGTCCGGAAATTCGACTACATATTCAAAAACTTATGTATGTATGTATTTAGTAATATTATGTATGTGGGTAAGTTTTTGGTACTATGTTTAGATTTAGAGCAAGCTGGCTTCCTGGGGATGATGCATTATCGAGTATTAACTTAGTGCTTTCATGTTAATTGAATTGCTTTACATATTTAGATGGTGCTCGTGGGACGGAGCTGTGCCACAGGTTCGAATGCCACACAGAACAAGCATTTGTTTGGCCTACAAATAACTGTTCCGTGTTTCGTATTTGTCTGGACGTTTATCCTTGAGCAATTTATGTATGTAAACACATAAACATAAACACTCACGCCTGTCACCCAGAGGGGTAGGCAGAGACTACGCACTTCCATTTGGCACGATCCTGATACACTTCTCTCGCCTCCTTTACATCCATATATCTACGCATACACGCTCGTCTATCTAAACTGCCTCCAAGATACGGGAGAAAATCGTAGTAGGTAGAACTTTTTTTAAAGTATGAGGGGTAGGTACTAGGTCGTAGTCATTCAAATTGTTGTACAGTCAGACGTCCAGAGGTGGGAAGAGGGATACTGAATTAAAATATTCCATTACCTCCATACATATATAGTACATACATACATTTTTTCAGGTAACAGTTTATGCTAGTAAATGTATGTAAATGAAAAAGTGTCAATATTGCTTATAGACATCACATAGACATCTAAATCTATTCTCAATAAAGAATCAAAATGCAGATGCGTTGTCAGTCGTGAGGACTAAGATGGAATGCCTCTATTCCAGTAAAAGGGTCTCGGTTCTCTACACTCACCATACGAAACACAGCAGTGTTAAGCTGCTATTTTACGCTGGTATTCTGTGAGAGCGTGGTCTTTCCCGGTCGAGCCGACCCATTCGTGCTACATATATATAATCCTCGACCGATTTCGCCACGGCGACCTCTTCAACTCCAATCCTGTCGTTGGTGTGCTCGTGCATGGCTAACGTAGCCGATCATATTTACAAATGTTCGCGCGCAATGCAGGCAGGTGAGCACACCATTACAGAAATTATAGTTAATCGCACAAGGTGGGCATGCTTTGAGTTCATCACGTCGGGCATCCAAATCAGAGCAGCGATTCTCCTCAAACATTTTGACCTTGGCTTTCACCAAAGACCTCCACTCCGATCGTCGAGCGGTTGCTTGCTCCACTCTGAAGGCTCAATGTCGCACTTCTTCATGTGGCGCTTAATTACATCTTTGTACCTGAGGAGTTGTCCGCCATGCTTACGCTTGCCTTTCTCAAGTTCACAGAAAAGATGCACTTTGCCGTACGCTGATCTGACATTCGCGATAAGTGTCCACACCAACGGAGTTGTCGCCCATAAGGTAGGCCTTAATCCCCATGGTATAGGGCTCTACGCAGCACTTCCGTATTCCGAATGCGATCAGACCAACGAATGTTGAGAATTTTGGGCAGACATTGCAAGTGGAAGCGATCCAGCGTCCATATATGACGGCGGTAAACTGTCCATGACTCTGAAGAGTACAATATGTTAGGCAGCACCAGCGCCTTATAAATGTCAATTTGGTAGCCAACTTTAGGTCATGTGAGCCAAAGACCTTGCGATCCAGTTTACCGAATACCGCAGCAGCGGCACCGATCCGACTGTTGATTTCAGCATCAAGATCACACTTTGATATTATCGTGCTCCCCAGATAACGAAATGTATTGATCTGCTTAAGTATATTATCACCAAGTTTGATGGCCAGTGTCTCTTGACCGTAGATATCTAAAGACATCACTTCCGTCTTTTAACACTTATCTTCAGACCAAAACTGCGGCACGACTCATGAAAGGTGGTCACAAGCTGTTGCAGGCCAGCTGGGGAATCGGTCAGATCGGAGTCCTATTTGGAAGCAGGTCAATTGCGCAGGAGATATTAACGTGCACAAGTGTACGCGCGGACACAGGTGCACATACTCGTCTTTGTCCCCTGGACCCAGTGGAACGGAAACCGTTACGACCGGAGAGGACTCGGACTGATGGAACAGTAGGTATATCAGTGAAAAGGTACAGGGGTCAGTCCTTTTCCACACTCCCTTAGTCGCCTTCTACGACACCCTATTGGTGGTGCTATTATACTCACGTACACCACACGGCTAAAATTAAATTCGTACTACAACTATACTATTAATATAGCTGCAGCATTGCTCTACCACGTATAAAAAATCTACAACCAACTTAAAATTTAAAGATGGCGTAAAATGCGTAGTCACCTCAGAGAACTAAGGTCGTCACAGCTTGTAATGAGACTGGCTTTAGCCATCCTTCCTCCTGCTTGGCGGTAGAAATAGGAAAGACAGTGGTACCTACCTAAAAGGACTCTAAATCAGAAAGTTACCCTATTAGTCACAGCCTATAAAACATATAACAAAAACCCTGTGGTTCCCGTTAAGTGCATTATTAGAATCAGTATTCAAACATATAAAAATAACTTTACCTCCGAAATATCGACCTTAAAAAATAAATTAAATTTAAATAAATTTTATGTGGTTTTATTACTTTTACTACCTGCTAGAGCCGTGGTAGCTCAGATGGTTAGCGCTCGCTGTAAATTTCACAGTACGCGAGCAACCCGGGTTCGATCCCCGCCGGTACCAATGAAATTTTAAGTGCTGATTTACCACGTGCAAGGCGGTGAAGGAAAACATGGTGAGGAAACCTGCATGTCTGAGAAATAAGAAAAAAAATTTCGAAGACATGTTAAGTTCGCCAACACGCATTGGGGCAGCGCGGCGGACATTTCCTTGCCCTAAAACTTGATTTACCACTTGCTCGCCGTTGAAGGAAAACATCGTGAGGAAATCTGAGAAATCTATCTGAGAATAAAATTATTTTGAAGACTGCGAAGTCCGCTAAGCATCTAAGTATCGCGGTTGACTAAATGCTTCATAAGTTAGGTGTAAACAACAGTTACAGCCTATATACGTCCCACTGCTGGGCACAGGCCTCCCCTCATTTCTGAGAGGGTTTTAGGGCAAGGAATTGTCCGCCGCGCTGCCCCAATGCGTGTTGGCGAACTTCACATTTATGTCTTCGAAAATATTTTTTTCTTATTTCTCAGACATGGAGGTTTCCATTCATTCATCCATTCATTTGCAAATAAAAGTGTATTTAAACTTAATTTGATTTGTTTTTTATCGTCGAGTTTTCTGAAGTAAAGTTATTTCTATACGTTTAAATACTGATTCTGATAACGCACTTAACGGGACCACAGGGTTTTTTGTTACATGTTGTTTTGCACCTAAGTGTCAGCCGCGATACTTAGATGCTTGGCGGACTTCGCAGTCTTCAAAATAATTTTATTCTCAGATAGATTTCTCAGATTTCCTCGCGATGTTTTCCTTCAACGGCGAGCAATTGGTAAATCAGCACATAAATCAGGGATCGAACCCGGAAAGCTCAAAATAAAAAAATCATTTCATTTTTTAAGTTATTGCCATAGTAGCCACGCTTGGCAGGAAAGTTGCAACCGCACTTTTTATTATTTGAGCTTTGAACGAGAAAATGTTACCCATATCCTGTTTCAGTTTCTCTGTATGTTAAATCTCTGCTGTATGTTAAACTAAGCGTGCCACATCATCGTGGATGATGTGGCACGCTTAATTTCAAATACTAAGAAATATCATTTTATAATCTATACGCATAAGTATAATTAAAGTTTCTGTCTGCGATATCGAAAGAACTGATTTTTATCGATCTCAAGGGGTTATTTGCATAACATTAAGACATGTATAACACTTTGGAAAGTTTACGTCTGTCAGTCATTCTATCTGTCTGTTCGGGTTTCTTTGAAATGACTGAACCGATTGTGATAAAACTTCACGAACAGATAGAAAACAATGCCAAGAGTGATATACTCATCATCATCATCATTACAGCCAATCACAAGTCCACTGCTGAACATAGGCCTCCCCCAAGGAATGCCACAAAGCACGGTCCTGAGCCACCTGCGTCCATCGATTTCCTGCATGTCTTACCACGTCGTCTTTCCATCTAGTGGGGGGTCGCCCTACACTTCGCCTACCGGCACGAGGCCACCACTCGAGAACCTTTTTTCCCCATCGGTTGTCAGTTTTTCGAGCTATATGCCCGGCCCATTGTCACTTCAGCTTACTAATCCGTTGGGCTATGTCGGTCACTCTGGTTCTACTGTGGATATCCTCATTTCTAAGTTTATCACGCAGAGAAACTCCGAGCATAGCCCTCTCCATAGCGAGAAATTGTGTCGTAATTTCCCGAACGAGTGAAGAGTGATATTAAGCTATATTTTATCCGATAAACTTGGCTTTTTTGGTTAAATGAAAAAATTGATAGAATAAATATAGTTTGTTACACCGTTACTAAAGTAGTACTAAAGTATAATGCTGAACATAGGCCTTCCCCATCGATTGCCTCATAGGGGGGATATTTGCAATAGTTGCCACGCTTGGTAAACGCAGTTTTTTAAGTCGTTATTAAAAAAATCGCTGCTGCCCATCTCCTGGTTTGTTTCCCTCTGTCGCCTCTTACGACACCCACGCGATATGGGGTAGTGAATATAATAAATACACCGGCACTAAATGGTACTAAAAATATGATCACTGATAATTATTTATAAAAATCTAAATCAACATTAATAGATTCAACCCAAGGAAAGCCCGGGCAGGTAGGTAGTTAAAAAAATTAAACAGTGAATATCAAAGAACGTAACAATTTTTCTTATTAAATCAATTGGAAAAACGTTGTTGTCGGTTACATAGCTATGATTCAAAGAACTGCTATGGAGTTTGGCACCCTTTCAAATGTCAGCTCTTGTCGGCGAAGTTGACAACCTTAAACGTAGTTGGTACCGCACTTGGCATTCCTATTGACATTTATGTTTTTGATAGGAAATTATATTATTTATTGTTTTAGTAAATTTGTTAAGGGATTGCTCATGTTTTCACTAATGTTTAATTATTTATACATATATTGAAATAATTTACTGCAATTTACCTTATAGTGGCGGTGAAAGAATATTTACACCCCATATCATACCATTGGTGTCGTAAAACGCGACAGAGAGAAACAAATCAGGAGATGGGAGCAGCGTCTTCGTAATAACGAATAAAAAAAAACTGTGGTTGCTACGCCAAGCGTGGCAACTATGCCAAATATATGGGGGAAGCCCCCTATCAATCTATGGGGAGGCCTATGTTCAGTAGTGGACTTTTATAGGCTGTAATGGATGTATGTATAGAAGATAATCTACCAGGAGCACATGACCCACTGAGAGGTGAAATTATTAAATCAACAGTAACATTACAACTATGACAAAATCCCCCTATGAGGCAATCTATGGGGAGGCCTATGTTCAGTAGTGGACTTTTATAGGCTGTAATGGATGTATGTATAGAAGATAATCTACCAGGAGCACATGACCCACTGAGAGGTGAAATTATTAAATCAACAGTAACATTACAACTATGGCAAAATCTCCCCTAAGGGGCAATCTATGGGGGAGGGCTATGTTCAGCAGTGGACTTTTATAGGCTGTAATGGATGTATGTATAGAAGATAATCTACCAGGAGCACATGACCCACTGAGAGGTGAAATTATTAAATCAACAGTAACATTACAACTATGGCAAAATCTCCCCTAAGGGGCAATCTATGGGGGAGGGCTATGTTCAGCAGTGGACTTTTATAGGCTGTAATGGATGTATGTATAGAAGATAACCTACCAGGAGCACATGACCTACTGAGAGGTGAAATTATTAAATCAACAGTAACATTACAACTATGGCAAAATCTCCCCTAAGGGGCAATCTATGGGGGAGGCCTATGCTCAGCAGTGAACTTTAGTAGGCTGTAACGGTAATGGTTATT
Organism: Parnassius orleans; assembly: GCA_029286625.1. Lineage (NCBI taxonomy): Eukaryota > Metazoa > Arthropoda > Insecta > Lepidoptera > Papilionidae > Parnassius > Parnassius orleans. The sequence goes on along the minus strand of JAGSMP010000265.1, from coordinate 5,923 downwards.
GCAATGCAAACGTGACCGCTAATTTTGTGGTTCCATGTTAAAATCCTGGATTAGCAAAACATTAGTTATTGAGTTTTTCCGTCAAGAAATACCAAATAGAAGCTCGGCTCGAATCGTCGACGACCGAGTTCTTTCTGATCGGCGCGATTCACTGGCGCTGCTAAGAGATATTGCATCTATTTGCATTTTCTACCACGGGGAGTGCTCTGAGGAATGTTTGGATTGATTCCAGCCGCCAAATTTACCGAATGCACATCGCGACAAAACTCACCATCCATACCATCTGGATGCTTTGCGGTCCACTACTGTGCGATTTACTAGGAGTATTATTCCTCGAACGACTTCTTTGTGGAATCGTTTGTTACCAACAATTTTTTCGGACCGATACGACTTAGATATGTCCAAGAAACTAGCTTACTTCTTTTTAAAAGGCCGGCAACACACCTGCAAATACCTTGATGGTTGTAGCTCATGGGCGGCGGTTGACACTTACCATCGGGTGAGCCGCATGCTCGTTTGCCCCAGCTTCTATAAAAAACTCCAGGAGTCAGGATGTTGGCGGTGTTTCACCCCGTGGCTCGGAAAGCACGTAAAGCTGTAGCCCCTGCGCCTGATCTTTCACCGGTCGTGGGGGATTACAATCCCATCGGACTATGAGAGTGAGCAAATAGAGAGTGCACCTGTGCTTGCACACACACTCGTGCAATATAATCCTAAATAAGTGGCTAGTTTCAGTTGAGACTGGCCGCCGTGACCGACATATGGTCTGGAAAACATTGCAATAAATTATTTTAAGCTAATCGCCGTCACTTAAATGATTATCTACCTAATGGTAAGTGGCTACTGGAGTCCATGGACTCCTGCAGAATACTTCACACTACATAATATATAATTTCATCTCTAAGGACTAAGGTGGAACTGGACTCCCTCACAGCCTGTTATTATTTTAATACATTCTCTTAAATAACTTACATGCTACAGCTGTATAAGTAGTATAGTGGTAGCACGAATGGGTCGGCTCCACCGGGGAAGGACCGCGCTCTCACAGAATACCGGCGTAAAATAGCAGCTTAACGCTGCTGTGTTTCGTATGGTGAGTGTAGAGAACCGGAGACCCTTTTTACTGGAAACAAGGCATTCCGTCTTAGTCCTCACGGGTGACAACGCATCTGCATTTAAATTCGTAATTGAGGATAGATGTAGATGTCTATGGGCCACAGCAACCGCTTACCATCAGGTGGACTGTGTGCTCGTATGTCACCCTTATCCTATAAAAAAAAACTTACTGTATAAAGTTTGACAGATACTATCCAACAGCTTACCTGTAATAAGAAGAATACAATTAAAATATGACAATAGATATTATTTTAAGTGGTAGGTAGAGCTAGGTAGGTCAAGCCACGCTATAGCCTATTATATAAAAGTAATTAATGCTACACTAGCCGGACGCATAAATTCATTTTATTTATCCGGCCATTAGGTTTTAGCCGGATACAACTTGGTGCAGCCGAATGCGGTTGGTTTGACATGGGTGTATTTCCTTGAATTATGGTGCCAAACAAGCACACATTCCACCTGATGGTAAGTGAATGATGTGGCCCATAGACATCGTTATTACACCTAAGGATTAACATGGATTGCTTTGTTTCTAATAAAAAGAATCTCCGGTTCTCTACACTCACCATACGAAACACAGCAGAATTAAGCTGATATATCACGCTAATAATATGCGAGAATGGTCCTTTCCTAGTCCAACCCATTCGTGTTACAACCACAATATAGCTGCTCTACCACGTAAAGTGTTCGATTTATTCATGGCTGAAATTAAGTATAGGCGGACAGATTTGGCTAAATCTAGGTCTAGTAAATTCCAAGTTTTAATTATTCATACTAATACGTAAACATTGAATTTTAAGGTACCATTTTTTAGCATTAATTATAAAAAGAGATGAATAAAGCTTTTATACGTGGTAGAGCCACGCTGCAGCTATATTATGGTTGTAGCATGAATGGGTCGGCTCGACCGGGGTAGGACCACGCTCTCACAGAATACCAGCGTAAAATAGCAGCTCACTGCTACTGTGTTTCGTATGGTGAGTGTAGAGAATCGGAGACCCTTTTTACTGGACGCGAGGCATTCCATCTCAATCCTCACGGGGGACAACGCATCTGTATTTTACTTCTTGATTCAAGATGAATGTAGATGTCTATGGGCCACAGCATCCACTTACCATCAGGTGGACTGTGTGCTCGTTTGTTATCTTTATTCTATAAAAAAGCTATCATTAGAAATGTACTGTGCCATACATGTGACAACAGAGCATAACAAGTGTGTACGTTAACGTTAGGGCAAATAAAATAAAAAATAATTTTGATCACGTACATGGCTGTATGTGCTAAGTTTCCTTTGCCTACTCTACGGGGGTAAATGTTATAAAAGAAAATATTATTATAGTTATTTTATCATAAATACTAAAGAACCTTTAACTGTAGAAGATAAAGGGAAGATCTCTCGACAGTCAAAGTAATCAGTCCAGGGAGCGGTCAACGCGCTTCGTGTGGTAGTACGGAGCTGTTTTATATAATATATCTATATATTGATATGTGAAAGGAAATTTTTGTATCCCTTTTTAAACATAATGCGCGCAGAGGAGTGTGAGATTTGGTTTAGTTAAAGTTTATGTGGAGAAAGTGTGCATAAAGCTATAATTTATATATGCGTTACAAATAAATAAAATATTATAAGACCGTGAAACCTGGCAACTTTGCCATTTTTGGAAGTACTTAAAAGTGTAGGATCAATTTTCCAACATAGAAACAGAAACAGAAACAGAAACTTTTTTATTCAATATAGATTATAAATAATACTTATTGAAAGTCACTCTTTTGTTTAATTACCACTGGTTCGAAAAAAAACCTCTGTCCTGGGAAGAACCAGCAAGAAACCCAGGGAGACTTTTTTTTAAATATCAGCTTACAATCATGTATGTTACACAATTAACCACACAAAACAAATTAGAAATAGCTTGGTAGCGAACATCTCATTCCCAGGGGTTATTATCATCCATAAATTCCTTAATATTATAATAACCCTTTTTATACAAACTTTGTTTAATCAAGTTTTTGAACTTTGATAAAAGGTGCTCAAAGACTGGGCCTCAATGTTAAATGTGGCACTCAATGGTGGCACTATATTCTTTTTAGATTTAGTATTTATTAGTGATTTAATAAGATACTAACAGTAAATAGACAACATACTCAAAATTAAAAAATGGCAAAGTTAACCTTACTTTGTGGCAATTTTGCCATCGGGGTTTTTAATGTCATACATAATACATAAACACTCACGCCTGTCACCCAGAGGGGTAGGCAGAGATTATGGACTTCCATTTGGCACGATCCTGACACACCTCTCTCGCCTCCTCCACATCCATATACCTACGCATACACGCTCGTCGGTTAAGGGTACTCTTAATTTGGCCCATTTTCAGTATATCGCCAATTTGGTCGATAAACCTTCGTCTAGGGCGTCCCTTCCCGACTCTGCCGTTCATCTCTGCCACATAAATTTGCTTTGTCACTCTTTCCTCGTTCATTCTTTCTACATGACCAAACCACCGAAGCATTCCTTTCTTAATCCTGGTCACAACATCATCTTGCAAACCACACTCTTCTCTTATCACACAATTTCTCACTCTGTCATTCAGATTCAGCCCTAACATACTCCTTAATGACCGCATTTCTACAACATTTATTCTACTCTCGTGCTTCTTCTGCCACACCCAACTTTCACTACCATACATTAAAGTAGGGACTAACACAGCATTGTGAATTGCCATGCGTGCCTTTTTGGACACATTCTGACTTTCCACAACAGAGTGTAGAGCCCCATTTACTTTATTTCCTGCGTTCACTGCGTTCACTTTTTAATGTCAATAATAGGATTTAACTTTAAAGATGAAGGTAAGTTTACCTCATAATATAATACATAACGCTCAGAGTTATGATTTGCTCCTCTAACTGTGTTGCAAGTAACAAAGTTTACGCTAATGGCAAAGTTGCCCATCCATTATTCAATTTTTCATACAAACTTGAAAGTATGTATCAGGGTTGTCAAAAATCCTTGATTACTCATCAACTCATTTGGTAAAATCGGTCTAATAGGCTCCTACGTTCAAACATCTATACAAACATACATACATAGAATGTCAAGCACAGAACTCTTTCTTTTAATTGTCGTAATCGGTTGAAAATATAGGCTGAAAGTGACAACCCTTGGTTGTAGCAAAAAATGGCAAAGGTAACCGTCACATCGTAGCATCACTAGTATGGTAACTTTGGCAAGTCATTTTTATAGATAAATGGTCTAACATGTTAAAATCGAAATATTACGTTTCCTTATTATTACTGTTACGTTACTACAAACATATAGATATACATGCAGTATTTCAAACAAAATCAACAAAAGTTCTGGAGCTATGAATAAAGAGGTTACGTCGCCGGTAGAATTCCGCGTTAAAATAAAATGCCAAAATTAACTCTGATGTTATTTGGTTATTAAATTTTCATCCAAAGAATGGCATACTTACAAAAACGTTACGTTGTCCGTGTTAATCGTAATTTTGTACTCTATAAACCGCTGATGGCAAAGTTAACTTCCATTTGTAAAGTTGCCAGACTTAACTGAACATTATTAATCATTTACTTATTTACGTTCATACTGTCATGTCAATGTCAAGTAAATTGTTTACGTTTATACTGCCATTGTCATACAAATAATTGTCGCTTTGAAAAATTATGTCGTTTGTTGACGTTCATACTGCCAATGTCTTAGAGTAAGTACTAACTATGTATGTTAATACTCTTAGGTCAATGTCAAACACTTTCTAGCCTGTGGTCAAACAGTGTTGATTTTATATTTTGTATATTAGGTATGTGTTTTATATATTAATATACAGTTGAAAGTCAAATACAGCTTGCTTTATATACAAAGTCAAAAATTTCGTGAATGATGGTTATAATCTTACGCTCACCAGATGTCGCTAGTTGAGATTGAGGTGAAGTTATTTGTCGGGCAGGTCATCATCATTGAAAAGTTGCGTTTTAAATAAAAGTTTTTCGGTTTCTAGTGTATGTATATGCTACAGTTAAAACCCGTTCTTAGATAGAACGCGTTTTCCCTAGTTAAAACTAGTTTTTACTAAATGCCTTTGTGAAAACTAGATATACCTAGTCAAAACTAGAATTTACCACTGATATATTTGATTGTCAGATAAAACTAGTTATCACTCCGAGCTTCAGTTAAAACTAGCACTAGAGAAGGGTTGGGTTTAGAATCAAGTCGCCTGAATTTAAGGAGTCTGTTATTGTGGGGGGGTCAAGGGGGCTTATCTCAAGCACCCCCATGCAATTTTAGCTGCTGGAGCTGCGTCGATATATTTAAAATCATTTTCTAAAAATATTCATAAATCACTAATTAATACCTAAAACGGAACTTAAATTACCCTGAATTCTTAATGGGACTCACACACAAAGGATTGAGTCACAATGGAGAGCCGTGAAGCGTTTTTTTTAAAGATAATTAAAATAATCCAGAGAATTTTGGTGATGGAATAGTGGAGTACTTGTGGAGGCGGAACATTATGAAATATAATAAAGATCCATTTTTGGAAATGATGGAAGTAATAAAATATGTTTACTTATTAAAGTAATTATAAAAGTTAACATTTTGGTGTTTTATCTGGTGCAAGAGCGAGCGAAGCGAGCTCGCCTAAAGTTAGAAGGGGATGGCGGGATCGAGTAAGCGAGTGAACAGACCTCCATCCCCTTCGTGGTTATTTTTTTATAAACCATCCAGAAATAGGAGCCTCGCTTAGCGGGGCTCCGTCGACTACACTTTGGTATTATTTCGGCGGAGGCGGGA
>JAGSMP010002649.1:0-19258 GCA_029286625.1 Parnassius orleans | reverse complement strand
AACTGCAGTCCTAAGCATAATTGGAGCGAATCAAATCCACGCTCTTTTATCAAACTTATAGAGGAAAGCCCAAAATGGATTGTGGAATTTTATTATAGAAGAGCACGCTCATTCTCACGAATAACTTTCGGAGACGTTTACTAAATGACAGTGGGTTCTCTGTTGATATCAAAGGCACAACCGTAGATAATCGCTGGGTAGTCCCTTATAATCTAGTATTATAAAAAAAATTAATGCTCACTTAAATGTGGAATATTGTAATTCGGTGAAATCAATAAAATACGTCTGTAAATACGTAAATAAAGTTTCAGTTCAGGCATCGTTTGCTTTAGAGAACGAGAAGGATGAAGTTAAAACCTACACAAGTGGAAAATATATATGTTCATCAGAGGCAGTATGGTGAATCCTTGAATTTCCCATTCATGAGCGTTTCCCTCCCGTAGTCCACCTCGCTGTTCATTTGGAAAATGGGCAAAGGGTTTATTTTAATGAGCAAAATCTGAGTGAAAAAGTTAATAGTCCTCCAACAACCACACTCCTATCCGTTTTCGATTTATGTAAAGTGGATAATTTTTCAAAAACATTGCTCTACCTATAAGTACCTGCATACTACGTTTGGGATAAAAGAAAGTTCCAAAGGAAAAAGAGAGTAGCAAACGTTGAAGGCCGGCCAGGGGTCAAAAAAGAGCACGTTCTGGGCAGGGTTTATACTGTGCATGAGAACAATACAGAATGCCTTCGCATGCTTCTTCATGAGATCCGGGGCCCAATTTCGTTTCAAGCGTTAAAAACTGTAGATGGTCATGTATATTCCACGTTCCAATTAGCGTGCAAAGCTCTCAACTTGCTTGAAGATGATCAGCATTTGTTCGCAGCAATAGAAGAGGCAGCATTTTGACAATCACCGCAAATAATTCGTGATCTTTTTACGATTATTTTAATGTTCTGCCAAGTATCAGACCCTTTAAGCCTTTGGGAGAAATTCCAAGCATACCTATCTGAAGATTTTGAAAGGTAGTTAGAAAGACAGGGAGATGTGGATGTAGAGCACATAACAGATGTGGTATTTAAAAAATGCCTTTCGGTAATAGAAGATGCCGTATTAGCGTTGGCTGGTCGGCTACTAAAAGAGTATGGGTTACTTCAGCCAAGCAAAGAACAACAATTTGAAAATACAGAGTTTCTTAAAGAGACAAGTTACGACTTAGCATCATTAGAAAACACAGTTAAAAATAATGAAGGATCACTGAATGACGAACAAAAAGCAATTTACAATCAAATTAACACAAAAATTTTATCAAATGAGGGTGGAATATTCTTTTTAGATGCTCCCGGTGGAACAGCCAAAACATTCCTCATAAATTTGCTATTAGCAAAAGTTAAAAGCACTCGCGGAATTGCTTTAGCTGTGGTTTCTTCTGGGATCGCAGCTACACTGCTTAAAGTTGGACGAACTGCTTATGCTACCTTCAAGTTACCACTCAATTTAACAACAGCTGATACTCCCATTTGTAATATATCGAAACATAGTAATTTTGTTGATGTATTAAAACATACGAAAATGATAGTGTGGGATGAAATAACCATGGCTCATAAGGGTGGTGTAGAGGCTTTAAACAGAACTCTACAAGATATAAGAGGAAATAAGAAGTTAATAGGTGGTTTTGGTTAACGGTTTTGCTGGCTGGAGATTTTAGACATACTCTACCAGTAGTGCCAAGAGGAACTAGAGCAGATGAAGTTAAGGCGTGTCTTAAGAGATCCACTTTATGGCTTCTAATTAAAATCCTCAAGCTCTCGAAAAATATGCGGATACACTTAGGAGAAAAGGAGTCTGCTGGTGGATTTGCGAATCTCCTACTTGAAATCGGCAACGGTGATTACCCGATAAATGACGGAATGGCAACCATCCCTGATAATTTGTGCACAGTTTTATTTACGTTACAGGAGTTAATATCCAAAATTTACCCAGACATTGTTCATATCCACGACAAGCCAATGGAATGGTTGTGTGAACGTGTCATACTAACCCCGAAAAACGACCAAGCAGCGGCAATTAACGATATACTGTTAACGTCTTTTGAGGGGGAAGAAATGGTGTATAAGTCAATAGACTCTGTGGTCAACACAGATGACGCAATTAACTACCCTGTCGAATTTCTTAATTCACTAAAACCATCAGGCCTTCCACATCATAAGCTTATTTTGCGCGTGGGCACTCCTGTTATGTTGTCGCGAAATTTAAAACCTCCTCAACTGTGCAACGGAACCAGACTAAAAGTAAAAGTGTTACATCGCAATTTAGTGGAAGCCACAATTATAACTGGATGTGCGCAAGGGGAAACTGTATTTGTACCAAGAATTTCCTTGATCCCGAATGATCTTCCCTTTGAATTCAAACGAATACAGTTTCCCCTCAAAGTCTGCTTTGCAATGACCATAAACAAATAACAAGGGCTGACATTAAAATTTGCGGGTATAGACTTGAGAGAAAATTGTTTTTCACACGGGCAATCCTATGTGGCTTGCTCACGCGTAAGCTCGCCCAGTAGTCTGATAATTTTGGCACACATATTACCAAAAAATGTGGTGTATAAACAAGTTTTGTAGTTTACTAGCTTTTGCCCGCGACATCTAGTTATAATTGTGGCTTGTACCAGCAGACACTTTTCCACACATGGCACGATGTAACCGAACTCCACGTGGACGAAGTCGCGGGCAAAAGTAAGCGCCATTTGATGTCCCCCACCGCCCCACTACTCGACTTGTTTTGCAACGGGTATAAAACAGCGACGGAGCGGGCAGTCTTGACTCTGGCGAAACTCGTTGCACTGGTTGTATCAAGCTAGCTTATCCTAGATGCTCATTCATTCATTCATTCATTCGTTCATTCATTCATTACAGCCCTTCAAAATTCCTCTGCTGAACATAGGCCTCCCCCAAGGAACGGCTCAGAGCTAGGTCTCGAGCCACCTGCATCCATTGACTTCCTGCATGTCTTACCGGATCGTCACTCCATCTAGTGGAGGGACACCCTACACTTCGCCTGCCGGTACGAGGCTGTCACTCGAACACCTTTCTTCCCCATCGGTTGTCGGTTCTTCGAGCTATATGGCCGGCCCATTGCCACTTCAGCATACTAATTCTTTTGGCTATGACTTTGGTTCTACTGCGGATATCCTCGTTTTTAAGTCTATCACGCAGAGAAACCCTCTCCATAGCTCTCTGAGTGACTTTGAGCTTCCTTATATAGCCAGCAGTTAAGGACCACGTCTCAGATCCTTAGGTCATCACTGGCAACACGCACTGGTTGTACAATCTAGTTTTGAGGTTTTGAGGTATGCCTGACGAGAAGATGGGTCGTAATCTCCCGAACGCTGCCCAGCCGAGTTGAATCCTTAGATTGACCTCTCGGTTGAAGTTGGACTTACCTAGTCGGACTATTTGTCCAAGGTAAACATATTCGTCAACAACTTCGAGCTTAGTGCTCCCAACAACTACCGGCATTGGTGTGACATGGACGTTAAACGTGATCTTTGTTTTGTCCATGTTCATCTTAAGACCTATCCGTTGGAAGACACTGTTGAGGTCATTGAGCATAGTGCTTAGGTCCTCCAGCGATTCTGCCATAAGGGCTATTTATCGTCGGCAAATCGAAAGTGAGTGATGTACTCGCCATTGACGTTAATACCGTATCCTTGAAAACGTCTTCCAATGCAGCGGTGTAGAGTTTCGGGGATATTACGTCACACTGTCTTACACCTCTCTGCAGTTGGATAGGTTTCGTAATCGGGTAGCCATCGTAGCCCTACTGTATAAACAATTCAGCACTTCGATATAACAACAGTCAACTTGGTACCGCTGCAGGGACTGTAGCACCTCCAAAATTTCGACGGAATCAAAGGCTTTCTCATAGTCCACATACGCAAGACAAAGTGGCAGATTGTACTCTTCAGTCTTCTGTACAATTTGCCGAAGGGTTTATATGTGGTCTATGGTGCTAAAGCCTTTTCGGAATCCGGTTTGTTCGGGAGGCTGGAAGTATTCGAGTCTGCGTGCGAAACGATTGGTAATGACTCTCGAAAACTACACGTAGACGCGGCTCAGAAGGGAAATCGGTCTGTAGTTCTTAAATAGAGTGTTGTCGCCTTTCTTGAAGAACAAGACCACCGCACCTCTGCTCCACACCTCCGGAGTAGTGCCACCATGGAGGACGAAATTAAAGAGCTTCTGAAGGACTTTAAGTACCGGTTTTTCTCGCCCGGGAACTTGCCGTTTTTAAGGTGCTGGAGAGCCATTATAATCTCGCTCAGACTGACGTCCGGGATATCATCGGAATAGTTTTGGATAAGACTTGGATCGTTTCTCACACTTGCGTGTGGCTCCAACGATGACGTGTACAGCTGCCCATAGAACCTCTTAATCTCGCTCAAAATCTCAGGTGTCCCGGAAACGATGCTGCCACATTCGGTCTTCAGCTTCGACAGTTGGCTCTTTCTGGCAGAAAATCTCTGGCAAAGACTTTGGAGCCCTGGTTCCGCTCGATCGCTTCTTCAATACGAGCAGTATTAAAGTTGCGTAAGTCCCGCCGCATGTATTTGGAGATCTGTCTGTTCAGTTGCCTGTATGCTATCAAATCTACTGAAGACTGCAGCTTCATTTCCCGTCTAACAGCCATGAGATTAAGAGAGTGATCGGAGAGTGTTTGTGTTCTTCTGCGGCGGGTCTTGCAAAACTTAGCTCGGACCGCATGGACAGTTTCCACGAGCTTGTCATTCATATCGTCCACTGCATCGCAATCTTCTAGGCACTGAAAACGGTTTTGTAACTCGAGCTGAAAGTTTTCGGGACTTTGGATTAGATCACGAGGGGGACGGAGCGTTGACTTCATTAGACGAACCTCTCGAACTTATCGTTTAGGTTCAGTGTGCCTCTAACCATTCGGTGATCGCTACCAGTTTTCACCCTCGCGATCACTGAGACATCACTGAACAGTTGTTGCAGTGTAGTCTTCATAATGAAGTCAATCTCATTTTTTTTCGAACCGTTGGGACTCGACCAGGTCCACTTCCTGTGGGGCCGCTTCTGGAAAAAGAGTTCATCATAAAGAGTCCCTCTTTCTCCATGAAGTCGGTCAGCTGCTGGCCCCTTGGGTTCCGTTGCCCTATTCCGAATTTCCCTACTTCCTGCTCACCGTTCTCTCTTGTGCCTAGTTTTGAGTTCAAATCTCCCATTAACACCGTATAGTGGGTTTTGGAGGAGTGCATTGCTCTAGAGATATCCTCATACATTTCCTCCACCCCCTCATCGGGATGTGCCGAGGTTGGTGCGTAAACCTGTATGACCTTCACCAAATACCGTTTGGTGATTCTGAGTATAAGGTACGCAACCCTCGTCGCCACACTCCCAATCTTTATAACGTTGTTTACGAGAAACTTGTGGACGGTAAATCCGACACCTCCTTGGGACAGATGGTGATGGTCACCCTCCCGGTGATAGAACAAGTTTCCGGATTCGAGGATTACCGTGTCCTCCCTCTCTTCGGACCTCGGATAATCCTATAATATTCCAACGCAACTTGTCTATCTTCTTCTAGCTCCAGGATCTTCTCGTTAATGCTCAGGGTACGTGCGTTATAAGTTGCCAGGTCGAGTCGTTGTAGGTGTCAACCGAACCTCCACCGGAGATTCTTAGTATTCCCTGCCCCGCCGTTACCATGGTCGCAATCGTAGCCAGGAATAGCGGGCCCTCCATGGACTGGGGGTCGTTTATTAGTGTCGTTGCTCATGGGGGGTATGTTGCCCTAGTTGCCACGCTTGGCGAGCGGGTTTGCAACCGCAGTTTTTTATTGCTTTTTGCTGTTATCAGAAAGATCCTGCTGCCCATCTCTGTCGCCTTTTACGACACCCAGGGAAGATACGGGGTAGTGGGTATCATTACCCGCCACTACACGGGGCACTATCTTAGACACCATCCTAGACGCTCATGGATAGTTAGTTTGAAATTAATTATTATCATTAATTATAAAAGTGCCCTGGTAAAATTTATAATTAATAAAACCAAATATTATCTTGTAATCCCTGACTTCTTATTCAGCATGGCCGACCCCTTTCTCTTACATATTATATATTTAAGAAATTTTGATTTCGTTACTATACGTTTTGTATTCTTCGAGTAGTGGCAGTGTAAGAATATCCACAAACCCCTAACGTCCCGTGGGTGTCGTAAGTCGGGAACAAATCAGGCGATAGGCAGCAGCACCGTTCTAATATTATTTTATAGAATAAGGGCGACGTACAAACGAGTACATGGATGCTGTGGCCCATATACATCTACATCTTTCCTCGATTAAGAATTAAAATTTGAGAACTAAGAAGAAAAGCCTCGTTTCCAGTAAAAATTGTATCAGATTCTCTACACTTACCATACGAAACATAGCAGCATTAGGTTGCTATTTTGCACTGATATTACGTAAGACCGTGGTTTTTAATCAGTCAAGGTGACTCATACATGTTGCAACCATAATAAAGCTGATAACAGGATAATAACATCTAAAAAATAAAAAATACAGTTGCCAACCATGTCCTTTGCGTGTGGCATCCTTGTATGTTCTGTCATTTAATATTATTGAATCCTTACCTTTATATACAATAGTAACTAATTATTATTGTATTTTCCTAATGATTACCAACAATGGCAAATAACTGAATTTGAATTGAATATTTATGACTTCAAATTTTGTAGACGTTTAATGTCATTTTGCAATTTTTTTAATTGATTTCATTATTTTTTGTAATATTTGCACACCGATTCAAACGGTAGGATATGTTGGATATTATTTTAATTATGTATGTAACACAATTGTTAAACATAAACACATATTCTATGCAAATAAATAGCGTTTACTTGCGCGTATCTTTGAATTTGAATTGTCATAATGACTACGTTACAATTTTTCAGTATTATCAAAGAGAAACGATTATCCTTAAACAGTTTTTAAATTCACATTTCTTTCTCCCTAAAATTAAGTAGACAATAAAGGTAAGAAAAAACGTTCTAAAAACCACCAAATTGACTTTCTGTTAGACATAAATTGCTTTTATTGACGGCAGTTGCGGCCGATACAAATACGTGTAAATTTAGTGGCAAACGAACTGCGATTTTTATTTATAAGTGGTGGAGATGTTAGGGTTTTTTTCTTTTATAAAATTAAAGCATGAATCATGGTATCAGCACCAAAGCGATTAAATGCCTAAAAAGTATAATTGTAGTGAGGTTAAGGAACCGAGCGCTAACCATCTGAGCCGTGGTAGCTCAGATGGTTAGTGCTCGCTGTAAGTTTCACAGTACGCGAGCAACCTGGGTTCGATCCCCGCCGGCACCAATGAAATTGTTAATTGCAATTTTAAGTGCTGATTTACCACGTGCTTGGCGGTGAAGGAAAACATCTTGAGGAAACCTGCATGTCTGAGAAATCAAAAAAAAATATTTCGAAGACATGTGAAGTTCGCCAACACGCATTGGGGCAGCGCGGGGGACATTTCCTTGCCCTAAATCCCTCCCAGAAATGAGAGGAGGCCTGTGCCCAGCAGTGGGACGTATATAGGCTGTAACTTTACTTTAACTTTTAAGGAACTGTATAAATATATGTTGTTTTTCCCGATACGCTTAAGATTGTCAAAGTCAGTTCGGAAATAGAACTGACCCAAGTAACAACAGGCCAGTGTCTGTTTTGCTTATTGTATCAAAAAAAATTGAACTAGTCCTTTATAGCCGCCTAAACGAATACTTAATAAAAAGAAGTCATCGAAGTTACAAATAAATAACAAAAATTAAAACTCATATCGATCACAGTAAATTGCCTTTGGGGATTTCTATCATACGCTGCAACAGTCTACAGCATGGCCCTTAAAATTTTGACATCATATTTAGACAAGTGGTGAAATTAAAAAATTTGTACAACCGACTTTAATATAAATTATTAAGGATAATAAAATAACTACTGGTCCTTGATCAAATTGATATATGGGACCACATGCAAAGCATCAGCTTTCAAATAAAAAAAGAATCATCAAAATCGGTTTACCTAGAAAAAAGTTATGAGTTGACATACATAAAAAAACATACAGTCGAATGGAATGGATAGTACCTCCTCCTTTTTGAAGTTGGTTAAAAATGATGTTATTTCTAGGAGCATAACATAAAGTCGTAAACTGTGTTCCGAAAAAGGTACCTACAATTATATACAACTCTTTAGTTAATTCACATATCGAATATCTATCAGCCGCTAAAATTAATTTAAATCCACTTCAGAAAACGCAGAACAAAGTTATCAAAACATTATTTCACTATCATTATGTAACTCCAATGGAAGTGTAATACGAAAAAACTAACTTGCTAAATCTTTCACAACTATACACATGCACATGCACACTAATAAAAATATTAAGACTAATCATATTCAATCAAACACACAGTTACATAAAAATACAACAAAACACAACTTCACGAAAACAGCTGCACGAAATAAGGCAATACAACGCTATTGTTTAAGGGAGCACATATGTTCAATAAATAACCAGATTATTTAAAAAACTGCAATAACATGAATATTTTCAAAAGTAAACTAAGGAAATACGTACGTACAGTGTAATGTCTTTATTCTGTGGTACCTAGTATGTATAAGTAAATGATCTATGACTATACCACTTCCAACTTAAAATAGATGTGATAATTCTTATGAGAAATAAAATTCTTTAAACTGAAGTGACAAGCGAACTTACAGCCCACCTGGTAGCTACTGCATCCACGGACATGATCAGGTAATTTCAAACAACGGAGGCTACAGATGCGTTCTTACCTCTAAAAATGGCTCGCAACCTGTATTATTACTGGCCCTCTATAACCTTCAGACCGGAGTGCAAGAAATGTTATTTGGCGGGAGTAGTAAGTAAGAGGGCGGTACTTAGTTACTCAGACGGACTCCTTGGCAGAATAGGTAGGACACCTTTTAACCTAGTAAAAGTAGTCCTTCCACTACTTATTGTTACCGTCACAGCCTATTAAAGTCCACTGCTGAACAGAGGCCTCCCCCATAGATTGCCTCATAGTCACACCTATTTTTATTATTTGCCATAGTTGCTACGTTTGGCAAGCGGGTTGACAACCGCAGTGTTTTATTTTTATTCAGCTGTCATTAGGAAGATGCTGCTGCCCATCTCCTGATTTGTTTCCCTCCGTCGCCTCTTACGACACCCACGGGGTATGGGGTAGTGGACATTCTTACACCGCCACTACTCGGTAAACCACTTATTGATTTCTAGTTAATTGCCATATTGTCGTCTATTTTCCCACTTTTAATTGTAAGTACTTCTTACTGCAACTCTGCCCTTAATGCATTAAATATTTATTCAATTTCTTGACAGGAAAACC
Source organism: Parnassius orleans (assembly GCA_029286625.1). Taxonomy (NCBI): domain Eukaryota; kingdom Metazoa; phylum Arthropoda; class Insecta; order Lepidoptera; family Papilionidae; genus Parnassius; species Parnassius orleans. The sequence continues at coordinate 9,826 of JAGSMP010002649.1, read as the reverse complement.
CAATAAGTAACTGATTTATACCCAACCTGTCATTTGAACCAGCAGTTGCACTATCGATCACTAGACTTATGAGGCAGTCTAAATTTTATAATTATATCATGTGTAGAGACGACACAGGGAAATGGAATAGAAGAAGGACAGCAGGATCTTCCTGAAAACAACTTATGATAATGAAAAACTGCGATTGCCAATAGCCTGTCAAACGTGGCAACGCGGTAGAGCCACGTTGCAGCTATATTATAGATGAAGCACGAATGGGTCGGTTCAACCGGCGAGGGTCCATGCTATCACAGAATACCAGCGTAAAATAGCAGCTCAATATTGCTGTGTTGCGTATGGTGAGTGTAGAGAACCCGATACCCCTTTTACTGGAAACGAGGCATTTCATCTTAGTCCTCAGGGATGACAGTGTATCTCAATCGAGGATAGATGTTGATGATCCACTTAACATAAGGTGGACTGTGCTTGTTTGTCACTCTCATTCTATAAAAAAAAAGTGCGTGTGTACTTATGTACGCACGTAGGAAGTTGTACTTCTTTAGCGTAACAAAACAAAAATAACCTAAAAATTATTTAAGATCCTGGTGACAATTAATTGACGGCTCCGTGGCGCAGTGGCTTAGCAATGAGTTGCAGCGCTAAGGGCCGCGGGTTCGATTCCCGCACGGAACAAGTATTTGTATGGCCTACAAATAATTGTTCTAGGTCTGGATGTTTGTACTTGTGAAATCTATGTATGTAAACTGCCCCCGCGATACAGGAGAAAAGCCTAGTGTGGAGGTAACGTTTTTAAAAAAAATGTAATTTGTTTTTATTAAGATTTTTAATATTTAATCTCAATTTATCATATTGTTTCACAAAATAAAATAAAGTAAATTTAATCTCTTTTATCTTTATAAAGATATTAAATAAATATATTAACGATTTTACATCATTATGCTGAGAATGTAAAACTGCATTACAATCTCCACACTTATGTAAGTTTGTTTTACAAAACTCTTCCTCTCTATCCACCTTTAATATATAGCAAAACATTTTGCTTTCTTATGTGCACGGAAAAAATATCACTTAATGCTAATATACTTTGAAGTGGCAAAGAATTTGTATTATATAAATATAATATATATGTTGAATTATTTTAGATCCTATACTTTCTTTTGAGCATGTCCATTTTTTTACTTTTTCCTTTGTCTATTATTCTTCTCTTTAATTTGGTGTCGCTTCAACACCACTGATTGATGTAGTACAAGCAGATAAGTTAGGTACAGGTTCAATATCTCTGTACTGATATGTAGATGATCTAGGTGGAAGATGAAGATCAACCTGGAATTCAATCCCATACAGACCTGGACAAATCGACTCTTAAAAATATCCCACTCTTGCATGTGGTGACCAAATCTGAGGATGTTGCCGAACAACACATTTCCTTTATTTGACATTATTTATTTGTAACTATTTAACTTTATTGCACTCAATAATACGTGAATAAGGTCCTCGTCGCCAAATATTGTGTATTTATGGGGATTTCACCACTAAAACACAAATGAAATTTATACCATTTATTGAATGACAACACAACTATCAGATCTTAGTTTTTTCATAAGCCTACAATATGACTTACATACTCTACAATAATATAAATAAAACACATGTCGTAGATTCATATATATTTGAATAACTACCTTAAATATAGTTATCAGTTCCCACGAAAACTTGAGAGACAATAACCCACTGAAGTTGTCGCTTTTAGGTGTCAGTGTGCGCGCGCATCGTTGCAACTTCATGGTGTCGTTTTTAAGTATCGGTGTGGGCACGCATCGTAAAATTTCACTCTCAATAATTTTCCCAAACATCCCAAAAGAAGTATAACTTCAATATATCCCCCCTATGAGGCAATCTATGGGGCAGATCTACGTTAAGCAGTGGTCTCTTAATAGATTGTAATGATGATATGAATGAATGAATAAATAAATAAATCAATTATCCATATTATCCCGTAGGTGTAGTAAGATAGTGGATAGCGAGATGGAATAATATCCATCTCCCTCGCTCTTTTTCTTATCTTACCATGAAAGAACTATTATTTTAAATGACGCTTCATTTTAATAGACGCTAGTTATTCATTTATTTGTATTTGTTAATCAATAATATAATAAGTTTATCAATAATAATATACTAAGAAAGGAATTTCGTTCCAACTTAGTGTTCCACGACACTCGGCTTTTACAAAATGTTTTTAGTCGTGACATAATATTTATTTTACACTAAAAGCACATGTAACATTAAATAGCAACATATATTCGCTGCCTCAAAGATTGTTGGCGAAGTTCACAATATAAAGTTATTTAATATATACTTATTTCTAAGACATGCAGGTTGCCTCATAATATTTTGCTTCAACGTTGATCACGTAGTATCCAGGACTTAAAAAGCAAATAAGCGATTTGCTGATATGGAACCAACTCATTTTTACCGTGAGATCGAATTAAGATCGAAAACGAATTAAATTCAGAAATTCCAAGTACCTTCTGTCATAATCTTCACTTCAATCACGTTTTGTAATGGATTTGTTAGTTTTGATAGTGTGCTATTACATATTTTTTAATATGCGTTAATATCTCGAGTGCTTAGGGAATTCAAAAATTCATCCGGATTAAGAGCATCCCTTTGTTCCATTATTCTGTTTATACCAATATGAACTATTTATTGCCATTGCCTGGCCGTTAAAACGAGTGAAATGCTCTTATACATAGCTAAATGTTTTCATAATATGTTATTTCTGTCGGTATAAACAAGAGAAATGAGCATTAATGGGTGGTAAAATTATAAAAAAAATATATTGTCTGACTGAGTTACTTTTACTCCTTGGTAATTGTGCTATAAACGTTCTTATTTTATCTTGACTCATAGAGTTGCTGGCAAAGTATTTTTAGAATCTTCACTAAAACAAATGTAATACAGTATTTAGTCGGCTATTTCATTTAAAATTACGTAAGTAGGACACTTACTGCACCTATGGCTTTATGTTATTGGTTTGTTTAAGAAATATGATGTATATTATAGCGCATTCTAAGGTAAGGCGATCAGCGGAGGCCTTGTTGCCTCTAAGAACTAAGATAGAACGCCTCGATACCGGCAACAAGGGTCTCTGGTGGTGGTTGGTATTCCGTGAGAGCGTGGTCCTTCTCCGGCCAAGCCGTCCTACCATGCGAGCTACAACCATAATAAAGCTGCAGCGGGGCTCTTTTACCATGTCGTGGGGGCCATGTACGAAAATTAAACGAAAAAGCTGCTGTAGATGTTGGTTGCCGGTTTTCTGACAAATTTTCCCATTATTATTACCTAATATTTTTATGTTGTATATGATGTTCAATATGTTATAGTCTGTTAAAAATATTTTTCGCTTTTATCAAATGATAAATCTAAAATATCCCTAATTTTATTATCTAATATATAGATAATTAATATCCCTGAATTCAGAGATGGACCCCAGGCAAGTCTACACTCGGCTCTCCCCGTAATTACGCCAATTTTATATCTAAATCAAGTTATATTATAAATCCCAGCCAGACGAGATGACAATAAAAATTATATATGACGATAATAAATCGCAGGATATTATTGTTTTTTTAAGATTGTAATCTTGTTTTGTATCTTTGTTTAAATTTTTTTCATTACAGATGACTGTAGATATTAATTTATTTATATGATATAATAGATATTTCTTTTAATTTTAAATAAAAAGAACAAATGAATACCAAAGTTGTATGTTAATGAATAGAAACAGGCGTTACTTTGCGGAAATACATTATGTGGAAATCCATAAGGATGTTAAATTTAGGCGCGGATTTTAGCTTATGAATTTTAACATTTTTAATTTAAAAATATTGTATGTTGTAACACCAAATATAAAAAAGAAAAAATGTAAATTGTCATTATATTAAAATGTTATAACGCTGATTTTTAAAATTTTAAATGAATGTTCGGGTAATAAGCGATTTAGTTTAATCTTTCTCGTTAACGCTTTTGGACGGCCCGTGGCTACGCTGAAACAATTTTAACTCCAAAACCTTCGGCGACCGCAATTCATTAACAAGGTTTAAAAACAATTTGTTATTTACTTGGATTTGCTGCAATGATTGAAGTTATATGTGTAAAAATTTTCTCTATTAAAATGTGACCTTATTTTGTCAATATTTTATTTTATATTTTTTGTTTATAAAATTCAAGTGACAAGCGAACTAACAGTCCACCTGTCGGTAAGTGGCTCAATGGGCACATGTTATCAACTTTATTTACTATTATTAACTTTTATATAGAATAAGGGTGACAAACGAGCACACAATCCACCTGGTGGTAAGTGGATGCTGTGGCCAATAGACATCTACATTTTTCCTTGATTAAGAATCAAAACGCAAATACATTGTCACCATTAAGGACTAAGATGGAATGCCCTGTTTCCAGTAGAAAAGGCCTCCGGTTCTCTATACTCACCATACGAAACACAGCAGCATTAAGCTGCTGTGTTTCGTATTATATTTTACGCTGATATTCTGCGAGAGCGTGGTCCTATCCCGGTCAAGCCGACTCATTCGTGCTGCAACCTTAACATAGCTGCAGCGTGGCTCTGCACATATAAAACGCAGATGATCATACAATCTCATTATCTTTGAAAAGTTGAGATCAGAGACTCTTTCTTACTGGAAACGAGGCATTCCATCTTAGTCTTTAGAGATTGACAACGCATCTGAATTTTGATTCTTCATCGTGGATAGATGTAGATGTCTATGGGCTACAGCATCCACTTACCATCAGCTGGACTGAGTGCTCGTTTGTCACCCTTATTCTATAAAAAAAATGATTTTATGATACCGATAATGATGAGGGAGTAAATCTATATCAAAGATTTAACCACATAGTCATACATATTGATAATGTATTCAGTGCAGATTACCTGTACAATAAAAAAATTCTAAGCGCAAAATTTAATTTCATTAGAAGCTCCGGGACTTAACAGAACAGTGACTCTTCTTCTATATAAAAAAAGTCAGCGTAACAAATAAGTTCACATTAGTCCCAACTAGCAACATCTAGTGAGCGTTAGATTGTTAGCTCTCATTGGCGTGACCATCGATCATTCTTATAAACATAGTTTCTTAATAAACAAAGATAAAGTAACGATCTTGAATAAACTAAAGAGCTTAATTGCTTTATCACATCTCGTAATACATTTCTCTGATAGAACAGTTCATTAATCGGAAAAATAATACCAGTATAGTATACTCAATAAACTTACAAAGACTAAGGAAATTATGTAAATTTATGTTAATGCATCTTCCAATTTGTACTCTTACGTTAAATTTTAATTAAATTGTCGCTGACTGCACCGATGGAACTCAGCTTGGTGTTATTAAAAAGTGTCAGGCAGCCATGATTAAGTGTATTTTTTATAATGAGTTCTTTGGCCATAATATACGTTTTGAGATGTAAAAACGACGTTTTAAGTAATTTGTAAATAATATTCTAATATTAGATTTCATCAATAATCAAGTCTGTCGCTGAAAACTATTTCTGATAAAAAATTCTATTATTTTCGCTTTACGTAATTATTGCTAAATACATCCTGTAATTGATATTTTCTATCTCAACTCGTTCAGAAGTTACGCGATTACTGACCGACGCACTAACGTACACTAACATATATCCCTACTACGTGTTCATTTCGAGTTTGCCGTCGTCGACCGTTATGACGTCACAGCTGTCGGTACCGTTTACAAAACTATTACCGTAAGTGTTTAATTGTAAGAAGTTCGATTTTTAGTTTGTTGCCCTGTACAGAGAAATGGAAGGCAAGCAAGTTGATAAAATGCATACATACACAACATAAACACTCACGCCTGTCACCCAGAGGGGTAGGCAGAGACTACGGACTTCCACTTGGCACGATCCTGGCACACCTCTCTCGCCTCCTTTACATCCATATATCTACGCATACACGCTCGTCGGTTAAGGGTACTCCTAATCTGGCCCATTTCCAATATATCGCCAATTTGGTCGATAAACCTTCGTCTAGGGCGTCCCTTCCCGACTCTGCCGTACACTTCTGCAGCATAGATTTGCTTTGTCACTCTTTCTTCGTTCATTCTTTCTACATGACCAAACCACCGAAGCATTCCTTTCTTAATCCTGGTCACAACGTCATCTTGCAAACCACACTTTTCTCTTATCACACTATTTCTCACCCTGTCATTCAGATTCAGCCCTAGCATACTCCTTAATGACCGCATTTCTACAGCATTTATTCTACTCTCATGCTTCTTCTGCCAGACCCAACTTTCACTACCATACATTGAAGTAGGAACTAACACAGCATTGTGAATTGCCAAACGTGCCTTTTTTGACACATTCTGACTCTTCACAATAGCGTGTAGAGCCCCATTCACTCTATTTCCTGCGTTCACTCGTCGTTCTATATCCTTATCATATCTACCATCCCTACTAAATAAACATCCCAAATATACAAACTCATCCACTTGCTCAATCAACTCCCCTTCTATTCTTATTTCACATAGCGTTTTACTTTCTTCTCTTTCAAAAACCATCACTTTCGTCTTACTTGCGTTCACTTTCATACCTCTTTCTTTTAATGATCGGTTCATTAAAGTAACCATCATTTGCAACTCGGCCGCCGACGATGCAAATATGACTTGATCATCGGCGTACAAAAGGCATTTGACGGTTAACTCACCCATTCTCAACCCACATTCTTCAACTTTCAAAGTTTGCAAACAACTGTCCATAAATAGGTTAAACAGCCAGGGGGAAGCTACACAGCCCTGTCTGACACCTTTTTGGATGCCAAACCAGTCCGAGTAGACCCGTTGATCCTGACACAAGCACTAGAGTCCTATAAAGAGACTTCAATGCCTGTATCAAACCAGCGCTCAAACCAAATGAGTTAAGTGTTTGCCATAATACATTCCTGTCCACTCTGTCATAAGCCTTTCCAAGTCCATGAAAGCACAAAACTTTCTGGTTTTGGCCAAAACTTCTCCGCAATCATGCGCATGGAAAATACTTGATCCTTACACCCCATTCCATTTCTAAATCCAGCTTGCACATCCCAAACTTTGCCGTCAGTTTCTTTCATAACTCTTTCAATCAACACCTTAGCATACAGTTTTCCCACAATGCTAAGTAAGCTGATACCACGGTAGTTTTTACAGTCCTGCTGTGAACCTCTGCCCTTATACATTATTGGGACTATAACGGCTTTGCACCAGCCTTCCGGTACCCGCTTCAGTTTCCAACATAAATTAAACAAGGTGTACAGCAGGCCTGCCATCACTTCCTCTCTTGCCCTTAGCATTTCGAGTGATACTCTATCATATCCGGCTGCCTTACCTGCTTTCATGCTTTTCATTGCTTTCATTATTTCATCTACACTTATCCCCTACCTCTCTCCACTTCTTTCGGAATTTCTTTTTCACTTAATTCAGACGACCCTTCACCATAAACACGCTTTCAAAGTATTCCTTCCATCTCTTTAAATTGAAACTTCATCATTCAGCATACAGCCATTCTCGTCTCGTATAGCATTCATTCTAGGCTGTTTTGAATTTCCCTAGCAGTTCTTACGAGTTTCCAGAACATTTTAATATTTGCCTGGAAGTTATCAGATATCCTTCTATCATTCTTATCCGTTCTTTCTTGCTTTTTCCTTTCAACAACTTCTTTTACTCTCTTATTTATAAGTCTAAAGTCTGCCTTTTTTCTTTCAGTCTCATCATTCATACCGCCAGAATTACCAGCTTTGGTTGCCAGTAAATCTAGCCATGCTCTCTACTTTGCTTCAACTTCCATTCGAATCTCATCATCCCACCACAACGTATTATTTTTCCTTTCATTCGTTCTCTTACTTACACCACATACTTCGGTGGCTTCACGACGCCTTCGCCAATGCCTGAATAGACCATTGATTCGGCATAAGACCAAGTAATGATCCGTCCCTACGTTGGACCCCCGGTAAACTCTTGTATCTACCACAATTATGAGATCTATCATGCTTCTATCATCACCTCTTTCCCATGTATATATGTGAATCCTCTTATGGCGAAAGAAAGTATTCGTGACAAAAAGATTCTTTTCCTCACATACGGCGAGGAGGTCTTCACCATTCTCATTTACACTTTCATCGCCAAACATTCCTAATATCCTTTCATAACCAGACCTCTTCACCCCAACCCTTCCATTAAAATCTCCTAACATAATGACATTTTCATTTCCCTTACATTTCATCAACACCACCCTTACCATGTCCCAAAACTGCTCTCGGATATAAGTGGGCTTAGACATGTCTGGGGCGTATACCCCTAGCACAAACAACTTCTTTAAGCCCACTTCATCTGTATCCATAGCAGCCTTGGGCTTACACATCATACTCTTTCACACATTGACCCATTCTTTCTGAAAGGATGACACCGACTCCTGGCATGCCCGCTCTGTCTCGTCTACACCAGACCAGTAAGCGTATACATGCCATGTGCAGTGGAATCCTTTCCTTTCGTTCGTCTCATTTACACATAACACATCTATTCCTCTATCATTCATCATTTCGCATATTTCATCCATCTTATCATTCATTGCTCCACATACATTCAGCGTAGCCAGACGGGCCTCCGCAATCCACTTTTCGCCCCTCCGGGAAACAGAACGAGACGGGTGGCGAACCACGTCGCCGGTTTTACTTCCGGAGATTCTTCGCACACCTGCCCCATTAAAGGGGCGCCGGGAACTCAGGGCCATTTCTTTAATGTGTTGGCTCATGGTGCGATCTAAGGGGGTGGTAGATTTTACGCCGCTACCATACGGCGAGGAGCCGAGTCTATCCTTTCGGCTTTGTCGCTCGTTTAGCACCACCCGGGGGACACATTTAGGGTGGGCCTAGGGTTAGGTGGTCGAAGCCTACGGACGCGAGCGACTCATCCCCCACTTCATACACTTACGATGATGATAAACAAACGGATCGCTGGATAAAATATAACTATATTTTCAACAATAATTGCTATGCTTAATAACAAGAAAATTATTGCTATGAATACACGTACGCGGCGCGCGACAGTAATACGTGAACCATATATACCATATATAGAACCAGCAGCTACAGCTATATTATGGTTGCAGCACAAATGAGACGGCCTTACCGCGATGAGACCACGCTCTCACAAAATAGTAGCGTAATGCTGCCGTGTTTCGTATGGTGAATCGGATAGCCTCTTTATTGGAAACGAGGCATTCCATCTTAGTCCTCAGGGGTCACAACGCATTTACATTTTGATACTTAATCGAGGAAGATGGAATTGTCCATGAGCCACAGCACCCACTTACCATCAGGTGGACTGTATGCTTGCGTATTGTGACTACGCATTATTATTATTATTAAATATTAATTTAATTCAATATAAAGAAATTTAAAAATATCATAGATATAATATTTTGAACAATTAAAATGCGTCAATAAGCATAAAGTTCAAATACATTCACTCCGAATTAAGTATTATAGTATAGTAAAGGCTTAATATAGTCTTTAAAAACCATTAAATTGCATTAATAAATAACATTTGTAATATAATTGAAAAATGGGTCAAAAGTTTTCTAAGATTTATAATGATTGCTTATAGAGGGAGTTGCCGGAGACGCATACCCAAGGTCTAACTACTATACTACTGACTACTATATAGTTCTGTTGCACAATGTATAGTCCTATATTAGGGACTCCTGATAGTAAGGTCTATGGAACAGAAACATTAATATAGAAGATTTCTAT